>JAOEHX010058883.1:0-10183 GCA_025448015.1 Bolborhynchus lineola
CAGTGGGCCCAGGGTCTTCATTCTCACTGTCCCTGCGTCTGCCTTCCAAGACTTGGGTGGTGTGGTCAGAGCATTTGTTGGTGAAGATGGAGGCAAAGAAGTCATTAAGAAGCTCAGCCTTCTCCAAATCCAGGGTAGACAGTTCTCCTGACAGCTTCTGGAGAGGGCCCACGTTGTCCCTAGCCTGTCTTTTATTTGCAGTATTCCTATAGAATCCCTTCCTGTTGTCCTTATCATCCCTATCCAAGTTTAATTCTAAGTGGGCCTTAGCCTTCCTAACCTGGTCCCTAGCATCCCGGACAACATCCCTGTATTCTTCCCAGGCCACCTGTCCTTGCTTCTACCTTTTATGAGTCTCTTTTTCCGTTTGGATTTTCATCAGCAGCTCCTTTCCCATCCAAGGAGGTCTCCTGGCCCTCCTACCACACTTCCTTCTAGTAGGGATGCATCGTATCTGAGCCTGGAGGAGGTGATCCTTGATCCTTGAATATTACATTTCTAAATAGCACTATGTGTACAATTTTTGTCTGAAGAGAAGATAACCAGTTTTTCAGGTTTCTCTTTACTTTTTAATATAAAATGAATTTTTTACTTTTTTCATTGTGATAACTTTGTGGCTTGTTTTAATATTTCTGAAAGGAGGATTGTGTCATCGCTGGTAAGGTAGCAGCAGGAGTGTTACTACTGGTGTTTTCAATAGGCTTTGCAAGCATGGCTTTACTTCATGGCTCAGGACAGCTCAGAGGTTCACTGTGTCATCCTAAAACATAAACCTACTACCACTTCTTGCAAAACTGAAGCAGCAGAAGTGACTACTTAGTGAGATAAATCAGGAATTTGCTTGTGGTTTAGATTGGACTTGGGGAATTACCAATATTGTGACATTTCAAAGTTTCAACCTAGTATTGAAAATGATCTGCTTACAGCACTCCTTGAGGCTGGAATATTTGGCATTTCTCATAATTGTTAATAGTTCAGAGAAAATGAACACTCATGTGTAAGTTTAAGTGAGTTGAGACAGGACTTTCCTTGTTTAAGGGAAAAACTGTTACTGTCCGTGAGGGCTAAACAGGTTTTGCAATGAGCATCTGAATTTTCCAGCAACCTCAGATTGCAGCAAACTGTGAAGGATGGAAACAAACAACCTGTTCTAGTAGTAAAATGCTGAGTGCATCTCAAACTGTTTCTACTGGACCAAAGCCTGAAGCTGAGAATTTAGGGATTGTTTTTCATTTTTTTTAGATGTGAAAAGGCAGACAGAGCTAGCTAGCATAACAAGAGCCATTTAATGGCACTTTTGTCATTGGACTCTCCTTGTCTTGATGGCGTGACAACATCTTAATTGAAGGGAGCAAGACCATGTTTAAAAATAGATAGATAAATTCTGGGAATGTTTATTCATTTCAATATTCTCTTTGAAAGAATATTGCAAAATACTGATTTTAAAAATAAATGTGCTTTACCTGAACATCTGTTCATTTTATTATTAAATATGTAAGGTGTTCAGAATTTAACTACAGTGATAAGGCGCAGCTGCATTAACTTGTCGATTTCTTTCAGTTTCTACCTATATTCTTTAGGCTTTGTTTATGTGTTAGCAACTCTGGAAATTATAAAGCATTAGGAAAAAGAGGACTTATCAAGATGTTCTGCACCAAGGCATGACCAGAGTTCTCAAGTTGCAGCCAGGTTTAGTCTCACTATCAATGACTGTATTCTTATCCTGGAATGTTATTTGGTTTGGGTCGGGATTTTTCTTCATTAGAGGTATCATTAAGACGTGTAGGTTTCTGTTACCTGTTCCTGTTTTTTTTAGCATGTGAGTCTTGTCTGTAAAACAGTAGTTTAGGCCACCAGCTACTCTCATGAAACTTTCCAATTGAGTCTTCAGTTCTGCTTAATCGCTAGTTTATTTCTACTCTATTCAAGAAATGATAATTTTGTTGTTGTTGTTCTTTAACATTTTCAATTGTATTTTTAACTCTTTCAATACTATTAATAATAGCCTATAATAAGGGAAGCCTAGTAACAAAAGCAATTTCAATATGATTTCTATTATAGATATTTACCATTCTGGAGATTGGTGGGATTGTAAAATTGCATAGGAAATGATCTCTGAAATCAGAATTATTTCCCTGCTCTGTCAAATAGCTTGTTGTTACAAAAGTAAAGAAAAATTTGAAAATTAAATGTAAATAAATATTTTTGATATTTTTTGTAGCTTAAAATAGTTTATTCTACTTTGAGTGCATGACTAAATAATTCTGCACATAATTTCGAGGCAGAAAAATAGTTTCCATAACGTGTCTTGAAACTAAGTATTGATTGCATTTATTCATCTTGCTTTGCATTTGCTTTGCTCCTCTGAGAATCCTGCAATGCTGTATAAAGAGGACTAGATCTTTTCCCAAGAGAAAAATCTGAAGCTATCAAGATTCCTGACTCTCTTGAGCAAATAGCAGTTAGATTACAGTTTTCAGTGCAAGTTCACTTTTATCAATCTTCCTCTTATCAAAAGACAGCGAATCAGGGAAAGCTAAAAGACACATGGCAGATGTTTTTTGATTGGAATGACATACAGATTGCTGGCTCAGTAAAAGTGCAGTATCATGGTTCAGTCTATGTGACTTGTCAGAAATTAAAACCCAGTGTCACAGTGGCTTGCTAAACTAATTGATGTTACAAGAAACATATCAAGCTGTAACTGCTTTAATTTCAGTGCATGAAATGTAATGACGCTGCATCGCAGTGCAATGTATAAATCACTGTGTAGAGACAATAATAATACTGGCTACTGTCAGTAGTACCAAGTAGACACAAATTCATGATGTTGCTGAAATGGTAAACAGTCTCTTGCTACAGATTTCATATAATCAGTGGGTTTATGTCTAGGAGTCAAGCTCTGCTGACAGCTGTTTGGCTTTCATACGCAAGTCTTGCTTGATTCAATAATACTGTCTTTTTCTAAGAACTGTTGTGGGAGATAAACAGCCCTTCTTTGATTATTTTTTCAGCTGAAAAAAATGAGAATTGCTGATGAATAATTCTGGGGTAGCTGCTGCAGAATAGATGGTAAGCTTACTTTTTAGGATCTTTTCCTTTATGGAAATATCATAGACTTTAGATCATACAATTCCTGACAAGAAAAACTGCCTGGTAACATTTAGGAATGAGAAATTTAGGAGTTAGATAGAAGTGTTTCATGAATTTGGAGCCAGTCTGGGAAGTAGGATTTGATAGATCAAGAGTTCAACTTGACTCTGTAGGGTTCTAGATGTCATTGCCATTTTTAATTTGAAGTAAAGGTTTGTAGAATCTGAAAAATACTTTTTTTGAAAGAGCATATGGCAGAATTTATCTTGATACTTCTTTGGTATCACCCATTCTTTCTACACTTCATTCATTTCTTAGTATGTCACTTTGATGTCTCCAGTGTTAACAGGGCAGACTTCTTGTCTTAACTTTCTTGATGTGTGAGATAGGTAATTATGAATCAAACATGGTAGTGGTTGATTTTAAATGAAATGAAGATTGGAAGTACTGTCCATCAGCACTCAGGGAAAGACATGGCTTTTGAAATAAATCAGCTGAAGTTCCTTTAGCCCAAAGTACTTTGTTTTGAACTGTTATATAGAACATCAAGAGTAGTGAAACATGTGCTTCCCACTGTAGAGACTGCACACATTGGTGATAATTCTACTTCCTCAGTCTCGAAGTTAACATTTGCTTCTTTCTTCTTATGTATATAATAGCTTTTAATATATTAAAATAGGTTTTGCAGTATAAATGTATGCATTTAATGATTTACTTAATGACACTTTTAAATATGTTATCAACAGACAGCTTTTTAAATGTACATGGTAACTAAATATACTATTCAGGCAAAATCTTTACTGTCAGGAGCTTTAAAAATGTCGTACTGGGACACGTAGTAAAGTACTTTTACAATTTAGGAATAACCAGGAAAGTGATGAGAAGTGGATTTAAGCTGAACCACAAATAAGTTCTCCATTAATTCCTGATGAGTAAATAACTTCTTCAGCTCCATGCCGCTCTCTCTTATAATATGCGGAATATTTGTTTTACTTTTTGTTACCTCTTCCATTGTTTCCTGATTTTAATATCCAAAGTGTTTCAGTAGCTGCATTATATCCCTGTTAATACAAATGTTGGTGTGCATTTTTAATCAGCACTGCCAATCAGTCGTGCTTTGTGTAACGTATATTTTAAATCTTGTTTTTTTCACATTGCATCTTATCCTCATGCTTAGAAAAATTCTATGTCTGGTTTTGTGTTAGACTCCCACTGTCATTGCAGAAGTTCATGAAATCTCTTTCCTTTTTTGCCCTGATCCTTTTTCTGATATAAAAAGAGGGCCGGCAATATGCATCTCACAGTAATAGGCCCATGGACCAGTTTAGACTTGTGTTCTCGTCTTTTTAAACCAGCAACAGTCCCAAACTGCTATTTCTTTTTTGTCTTAAAAAAACTTTTATTTGAAAGAATTAATGAAATGAAAGACTATAGAAATGTGGATTTTTGGATCTGATGCTTTCCTGCACAGTATCTTCCCTTGGTTGTTGAGTTGATGGTCATTAACTGACAACTTGGCTGTCTGTAACAATTCTGACAATTTTATATATCAAAATTGAAGTTGAACTCTCCCAGTGTATTTACATTTTCATCAGCTAAAAGTGTTTGCAGACAACCACTGCACAAAGATATGGTTCAGGAAAAAGTTACTCATAAATATGCTCATATAAATAAAATGGTTCGTTACTTTTTTATTCACATAAAAAAAATTGCATTAAGGTTAACTTTCTCTATCTGCTGCTCTTCTGTTCATTGTGTGAAGTAAGAAAATTGTGAAACAGCCTTAATTGATGAGGAAAAGAGGAGAGATCTTTCTGATCAGGATAGAATAGGAGTAACCATCCATTTTCTGTTGCTTCAATTTCTGTGCCTGGGGAAAAAAAAATTAAATCTATGTGAACAATGTAATAATGAAAGGTATACAAATGAAAATATTTGTGTATGTGCAGAAAAATTCAGTAGAATTGTAGAGTAGTTAGGGTTGGAAAGGAACTTAGGATCATCTAGTTCCAACCCACCTGCCATGGGCAGGGACATGTCACACTAAACCATGCCATCCAGGGCTCTGTCCAACCTGGCCTTGAACACCGCCAGCGATGGAGCATTCACAACTTCCCTGGGCAGCCCATTCCAGTGCCTCACCAACGTTACAGTAAAGAATTTCTTCTTCATACCAAATCTCAGCTTCCCCTGTTTAAGTTTGAACCCATTACCCCTTGTCCTATCACTACAGTCCCTAATGAAGAGTCCCTCCGCAGCATCCCTATATTTATTTATATTCTATGTTTTGATTAACTTTGGCATTTCTAATAAAATTTTGTGCAGCATTTCAAGCTTCAGGTGCTCAGGGTAACTGATGAACCTCTTTAACTCCATTTGTACAATGTATCTCTTTATTATGCCTATATTGTAAATAGTCTGTACCTTTGTAGTTTATATTTGTGTATTGATATACAAGGATAGAATCATCATGAGATTTGGTTTGGTACTTCTTTCAACTCATTAATTACTGCCCTGTGCTGGGCTTTTTAAATGATTTAACTCCTGTTTCATCTTCATACTTAGAGTAAGCTTCTAACAGTCACATCCTGTGATTTATTAGGATGTGAAGGCCTTAACAAAAAAAAAAATCATCCTTTACTAGCCAGTTCTACTGACCTACTTTGTTTTCCTATTGACAAGATGTTCGCATGTTTGTTTTGATGTTTATCCTTAGAATAGAGTGGGATTCCCATATTTAATGTGAGTTTAACAGACTCTTTCTTGTCGTATTTCTGCTAGATGACAATATTCTTAATCTCAAAGTATAAAGAGTCTTGGAATCCTTCAGGGACACTTTGTACCTCCACATCATCTTTTTGAATTACTATTTCATTTGGGATTTTGAAAACAGATGCCTCCCTCCTTTGTAAGGAATGAATTGCACCTACGTGACAGGTTTTCCTTTTTTATGACTACTCATTTGTACTTTGAAATATGTAGCTTGGAGCAAATTTATTTCTAATAATAATTACAAAAACCCCAAACAAACCCACAAATCAACCAAAACAATCAAGGTTTTGAGAGTTTCATGAAAACATTATTTAAGGTGTCCTGTTTTGATGATCAGAAACTCTCGTCACATCTGAAAAACTAGAGCCAACAGATGACAAGTAATTTTGAGTTGGAACACCAGCTCTGTCTCTGTAACACAGTGTTTGATTCTGAACTCGAGCTGGGTGGCTTGGCTTTTCTGTCAGCTATACCAGTGCTCCAGTTTTACAGTTTTATGTAATTCATTTTTATGCACTGAACCGTGCATGTTTAGTTTTCTTCCTCCTCCTCTTTTCTGCTTTTACTGAGGTGTAAAGAGGGAAGCATGTTCTATATATAGGCAGTATACTAATACATGTAGATTACTCCTTAGAATAGGAATAAAAAGCAATATTCCAAGGATAATACGGGAGCAATTGCTACAGCTCATCTACTTTATGTTGCGATATATTAGTATAATGAAGGTTAATATATTTTCTTACTGGCAATATATTACTGAACATTTTCTGTATCTGGTTGTGAATCAGAACAGTGATGAAGCATAACAGTAAAATCCTTCAGATGTAGGTGGAACGTTCTTGAAAGCAGTCTCATCCTGATCCTGAGGGGGTGGGAAGGGAAAGAGATTTCAAATAATGAAAATTAGTCAGATTTGCATAGTTACCAGGTAAATATATTTGGTAGTAAAATAATTGGAAGAACTTATTTGGTGTAACTTGTAATTATGCAGTTTTGTTAATGTTTGTGACATTCTGCCATATATTTTTTAAAATTAAAATGGTTGTAAAATACAGTTATTGCAGGTGCTTTTAAAGTAGGCTGGAAAATTAGTATTTCTTTGCTAACTGTAATAAAAAAAGTTCCAGTGATGGCCTCTCCTTTAAAATATTAAGTAGCTAATGAGAACTAATATTGCAATTTATACATTAAAATATTTGTATCTTGCATACTTTGTTATGCAGTGCTAGAAATTGGTTTGTGGAATATTGTCACCATAGTTTATTTGTTCTAATTTCAGTGGGAATTCTTGCTTTCAGGTACATCAGACCAGTGCGTAGATACAGGCTTTTACATAGCTGAATCCTGGGGTTGCTGATAATAACAGCAGCTTTTGATGGCTTTCTCTTGAATGCAATATTTTGTAAGCTAACAGTTCTCACTATTTAATAAAGGACATGTAATATATGAGTTCTAAATCAAAATTGGCTGGGACCTGATCATGACAGGTCAAGGCAAGCAAAACAAAAAACGGGTTTTAGCATATTCCTCTTTTTAGTATTTCTTAAGTAATGTTTTATACTCTCCAATGATCTGTGATCAGATATAGAACTCCTTTGTATATTATTTATGGAAGCTTTTCTAATATGGGCTAATAGATATTATTCCGCCTCTGCATAACATGTCTTAAAAATATGATTTTTTAAATTGCATTGTTCCCTAAAACATCACAAGGTCAAACATTTCCAAAGTACTGTATGTTAGACAAAGCAAGTTTCATAATACTGCAGATATTTACCCAGATGCTTAATTGTGCTCTCTGAATTGCTCCATTGAAGTAACCAGAGTTACTTCATCTGTAAAATTAAGTAGAATACTAACTAAGGCTTTGTTGCATAGAAACTTCGGAGACTTCCCATTGATTTCAGTGCCCAGGGGAAAGTTAACAGACTTTGAAGAGATTTTAATTTAGAGAAGTGTTTGGGTGGTAACTGCATCTTCAGAGATACAAGACCTAATCCAGAGTTCTGCTAAATACAGTGGAGACCATGAGATGAAATTCAGATCTGCGAATGTTCTGCTTCTTAGAACTAGGTTTCTGCAGTGCTACAGGAATTGCCGACTGCTAAGTGTCTGCAATTCTTTTCCTGTTTTATTTTTAAATACTGAAATACGAACTCCCAAGTCATTCATAAAATGCAAAAACTCCATCTTTTTTATGTTCTCGTTTCTCCTATTAAGTATACACAAGATGTTCAGTACTGTAAAAATAAATAAATCAATCCACTTATAGAAATTCTGAACACCAGTGTTTGCCTTTAAAAACAGTTGCAGTGAATAAATATGTGTTTGCATAATTTGGTGGGAGTTTTTTTGCATATGTGTGCCGTCTGTTTCAATGCTAACTTTTTCTTGTTTTTGTAATCACAGGACTATACCTTGACAATGTACTTTCAGCAAGCATGGAGGGATAAGAGGCTGTCGTATAATGTAATACCTCTAAATCTTACTCTGGACAACAGAGTAGCTGATCAGCTGTGGGTTCCCGATACCTATTTTCTGAACGACAAGAAGTCATTTGTACATGGTGTCACCGTGAAGAACAGAATGATCCGATTGCATCCAGATGGGACAGTCCTTTACGGACTCAGGTCAGTATGAACCATTTCTGACTCTTCTCTGTTTTTATTTTTAGTCCTTATATCATAGCTTCAAATTAAAATATATTCTTTACCTTTTTTTATGCTATTCTTTTTTTTGATGCATTCTGTATAGCTTTCTATTTTCCAGAAGCAATTTTCAGTATGTTAGGAATAGACGAGAATTTATATTCTTATTTTATGTAAATTGTGTTGATAAACTGCCATTTTTAGTACAGCTGAGACGCTTGTATTAAGGAGAGATAAGACCGTAAATATTATTTTAAATACTTATTCTGGATTAAAAGCCAGGTTTAAAGCTGTTTCCTCATAGGAACTGAAATAAGAAATACAAAATGAGGATTAGAGGTAAAAAGGGAAGATGTGTGACAGCTGAATTGATAGCCTAACTAAATGATACATTTCTGTAAATATTTTTGACTGATTAGTTGATTAGTTTGTGTGCTACGCAGACGAATCAGTTTTCTGATTTTCACTGAGATGAGGCATGGCTCAAAAAGCTTTCCAGCCTGGTGGTGTTATTGTGTATGACTGTAGGGAGGGTGGCAACTGGAGAAGTCAGCAGAACAATTTCACTCTGAAAATTTTGAAAACTGAAGGACCTGCTTATTTAGCAATGGTTATAGAAAAAATAATTTCCAAGACAGTGATTTTCAAATATTCCTGCACACGATGACTGACAAAACGGTGTGAGCAGATAACAAAATAGAAAGAAAGCATTGACTGGGTTAAGAAAAAAAAAAAAAAAGCTGCAGAATTTAAATCTAGAATGCCTCATATTTTGACATTGAGAAAAATATATAATAATAATTTTGGGGAACATAATTCTTAAAACTTCCGTTAGTGTATTTCTTTCATTTTCAGTTGAAATTTCTGTTGTCTGTCTGTAAATATTATGTCAAGAAGCATGCATTGTTAACATGATTATTTTCTACCCAGCTGTAAAGCAAAGTGGCAGAGTCTTCTAGCTCTTAGGTAGAAACTGGTCTCACTGAGACTGAGAGAGAGTAGATGAGTGCTCTCACCACTATGCTGGAGTCAGGCTTCAAGTGCCTCCTGTCATGATGAGATCTGGACTCTTGCTCAGTGCCAGATAGGGATTCACCTCCAGAAAAAGGGAGTGAAAAGTGTGAAAATGTTCACTTGATAGATACTTTGGTTTTGAGGCACTCTCCTAATGTGTACAACGCCAATTTCATCCTTCATTGTAGAATATTTTCCACTTCCTGAAAAAAATGTGGGCTTTCCCTGGCTCCTCAGCTTCCTCTATGTTTAAGGAATAGCACTGCCTTTTGTAGCTGACAGGTTATTTTTCTACTTAAAAAATAAAGGAAGAAAAATAAAGGCTTGTTATAGCTACTAACAGAAAATTAAGTGGCTACATCTTGTACACAGCAAAAGTATGCCTCCTTGAAGTGTGACCACAATAGCAAAGTACCTAAGTGCATTTGCGGGCAGCAGCATGGCTATTTTTATGAAACTTGAAACAAAGTAAGAGCTTTTTATTGAAAATGACATTTTTTTTTTTCTTTTTCTCCCCCCCCCTCCCCCGAAACTAAACCATCAGATTTCAGTGTTAGATTTGTGGCACAGGCCAGATACTCTCTTATGAACTGCAGAGAAGCATTTTGCCATATCTGACTAAATGAAATTCATTTTGAGTTACCGTTTCTGCTCTT
>JAOEHX010058884.1:0-12948 GCA_025448015.1 Bolborhynchus lineola
AGAAATTCTTTAATGTGAGGATGGTGAGGCACTGGAATGGGTTGCCCAGGGAAGTTGTGAATGTTTCAATCCTGTCAGTGTTCAAGGCCGGGTTGGACATAGCCTTGGGTGACACGGTTTAGTGAGAGGTGTCCCTGCCCAAGGCAGGGGTGTTGGAACTGGATGATCTTAAGGTCCTTTCCAAACCTAACTATTCTATGATTCTATGATTTAATTTCATTGAAGAGAAATACAGCAAAACGTGATGCTTAGCTGTTGATTCTTTTCACAAGTGTTACTGCATATAATCCAACAACCATTTAGGAAATTCCTTCATCTAGTAAATTAGAAAAAAATAAAATCAACTCCACAATACATTTCCCTTTTGAAGAGTGTGTTTTGACACTGTCACCTTGCTGAGCACATCTAAAGCATGTTCCTTCAGTAGCTCCCAAAGTCTGGCATATATAAAAACAAAAGAAAATCACTTCTTACTATTTCAGTTTAAGACAGGAATGTACCAAACCACCATTCACTCTCCTACGGCAACTAACACTTATAACTACTTCTTAGGAAAGAATGTTTAGCTGAATAGCACAAATGCTGAAATGCATTCATCCCATATTGATCACTGTCTGATGCCACTGCAGACCAGAGTTAAGTTCTTGTGAGCTACTGTAACACAGAAGCTTTTCATTTCCAGAGTGTTGTGGGGGGTTTTAACCTAAATTTTTCTACATTTCATCAGAAGTACAAACTTGTTACCCAATTATCAGAGTTAAAATTATGACATGAAGAAGGGATCATTGTATGGTTACTTTTAACAATTGACATTTATCTTAAAACTATTTTAGGTGCAAATTCCAAAACAAAACACTATATTAATACACAGAAACCCAGGTGGTGGATGAACTAGTCATGAATACACATCACTGAACACAGACTGACACTCCCCTATGGCTAGCAAAACAATGACCACCTCTGCTTTTTTCATTGCAATAGCATAACTCTGACAGTTAAGACTCTTGCTTTGACACCACAGTACATTGCACATGCTGTGCAATAACAGCATTTCAAATTTGCATTGTTTTTCCCACCTTGCCATAGAAGGCCCTGTGTGCCTCTCTAATTGCACTAACTATTCAACAGTGCTCAAATCAGCTATAACAGAAGAGTAAACATTTTTCCTTACCTAACATCATAACATTTATATGAAAAGCATAGCTATTCATTTAATAACACTGCAATCAATATGATTTTTATTAAAACCCAGATGAGCCACAGAAATCTGATTTGGTATTAACGGAAATGGACCAACCACTGACTTCTGCGGTCTAAAAGCCTCAAACAAAACTGTCTTAATCATCTGCTGTAACTTTACATCATAAACAACACTAACACACACAAGCTGACTCCACTACTCTGATTAAATTTGGCCAGCAAGGCAACATCCATGCCCTTTTAAGGAAAGTGAAAGAAATTCAGGATCTCTGCTACTATAAGGATGACAAAGATTTTGTGAAGTTTAAAGAGTTCATGAGAAAGTGTCACTAGCACACATCACTGTGGGTTACAGTTTCTGATCTCCATCACTTAGAAACAAGGGCATCTGGTGCTTTAATTTAGATGACAACTGGGAACTAAAGGCACATTAATTGTTCTGTGCTTTTCGTTCCATGATGTTTTTAATGCCTGTAGTCCTGAGCACTTGCCCCTTCCCACCCCAACACCTTAGCTAACTCAAATGGAGGGAAAAAGAAAACCTGAAATCATCTACATGTACACACCACAGCCTTTAAAAAGCTAGTTTGAGAAATAATAAGGATAACAGAATGGCTGTCAATCACCCTACAAACCAGAATGAATAGGTGGAAGAAAAAATAAAAACAAATAGACAAAGTGAAGTTGAGCGGTTAACATTCATGCCTGTTAGCCAGGTGCTGATCAAGAAAGCAAAAGAATGTGTTTCCAGAGTCTTAGCATCCCAGAATGGAAGGAAAAATACAAAAAAGAATAACTCATATGCACACAACAGCACCAAACACCACTAATTGCTGATTTGCAGAGGAAATGCAGGGGGAAGGAGGTGTCTCTGATACTGTACTCCACCCTCACATTTCTGGATGCTATTGTGCAGCTACTGGATGTCACATCTGATAGAAATATACTAACACACACCACCCAGCTGTATCTCTCCTTGCTAGCGAGCACACACAAACCATCACATGAAACTTCAGAAGAGCAGCAAGAGATCTGTGCTCACATGGGAAGAAGCTGGCACAAGGGAAACTAGGCTGATAAGAACACAGGAAACATTTGGAGAACCAAGCCCCAAAAAAATCAACCTTCCCCCCTCAATCTAAGCCACATGCACTGATTTCATCACGTGAGTATGAAACCTTGAACCCTGTTTGATTAGAATTCCTGGCAATGTTAATGATGTCCTAGCAACAACGATAAATTTCTCCTGCCTGCCAGGAAAAGAGGAGCTACTGGGGTTGCAAAAGCAGCAGGAGCTCCGGCTTACATGTCAACACACCAAGTATGAAGCCCCACAAAGAGCAGTAGGTGTGATATATGCTACAGTGGCTCCCAGACTAGATCAAATGATCCAGTCTTAGCCTTCAGGAATTTATGGAGGTTTGACATTAAACACATCAAAATCGCCATCCCTTCATAGGCCACATAGGTAGGTACTCCTGGGAAATTGCAGCTATTACCACTGTAGGTAATGATAGCCAGCAAACAATGAACCCTGCAGCAGCATCAAAAGAGAGAAACAAAATTAGGTCTGGAAAACACAAGCTTTATGTTCACAAACTTTATTACTTGCATTTCTAGCTTTTCTGGAAATACAAGAAAAAAGGCAAGATCCATTTTTAATTATTTTAGTATCTTTACAGGATTTTATTTTGTCAAGACAACTGATGGCACAATGTAAGAAGTTTTCTGCCTATCTCTATCTGAAGTTATATATCAGGTCTACTTCAAATAACCATTAATAAAATTACTTAAAACAGGAACATGCCTGTATCAGAATTAAGTGCCATATGCTTCATTTCTCACTATTAAGGAGTTAATTGCACTTGGAAGATGGAATATGAACTTCAGGTCCATAAAGGAATCTTTTTCATCTTCTTAATACTCCGCCAGGAAAGACTTACAGAAGCTGATGAAGGGAATATCAGCAGATGCTATAGTCAATGTTATATTTAATTGGCATCTTTTGAGGGTAGATTTAGATTAGATATTAATAAAAAATATCTTTGCCATGAGTGATGATACACTGGCGCAGGTTGCCCAGAGAAGCTGCAACTATCTATTACATGGAATTGTTCAAGGCCAAGTTGAACAGGGCTTTGGGCAACCTAGTCTAGTGGAAGGTTTCACTGCCCAAAGCAGTGGAACTAGATGATCTCTAATGTCCCTTCCAACCCAAACCCTTCTATGATTCTATGTATATATATATTTACATTCTATATAAACATAATGCATACCATTATTTTGTTTCTGCTGCTGCTTCTTAATAAAGAAAAGCAATCCCCTATTCATGTTCAGGCTGTGTAACCAATATACACCATCATCTTAGACAATTTCAGGTAGTGGATCAAGTTGTGATTACAGCCTCAGATAAAATTTATTTTGATAAACACTCTGATCTTCCTTGTGAATGAAAATAAATGTTACCAGTATTTCATTAGGCTATTAGCAGCACCTTTCTTGATAACTGTCTACACAAATCCCTTGTCAGAAACTACAAAGCTGTTAAAATGTTATTTATCCTTTTTAGGAGACCTATATGAATGCCAGAGGACCATTAGAAGTCTTGAAATTTTAAAAGGAGACCTACCTATTTAAATAGTTTTGTAGACCTAGCAACTATGAATGCCTATTAGAAAATCAAACTAGTTTGAACTAAGCAAAGTGTTTCTTAAATATCTTCACAGAACACTGCAGTCTTTAAATCCCAAAAGCCTACTCAGAAGCTTAGTGCACAATGAAAACAACTGCCTACCAGTCATGCAGGTAGTATAAATTAATTAATAAAAGGCATTTTTTCTCATATTCAGAATACTAAGACTTTCATTTAATTAACTTGAGATATTTAATTAAATAAAATGGGAAAATACTACTATTTACAGTTTAAGAGAATGCATGTAAAACAAATTAAGAAATAAACACATAAGGTCAACTTATCCACAGCCTGTAAAAAGTTAAGTGTTCATTCATTAGCTATTCAAAATGCTAATTACACTTTTCCCTGTCATTACATTGATGTTATATTTCAGTGTGTCAAAGATGTAATGTTTGTAGTCTTCCAGACGTGGAAGAAACTAGTGTCATTAATTTCTTATTATTACAATACACTGATTTATTACAGTTTCTTTTTAACCTCTACCAAAGACACCTCCCACTATGAGCAAGAAGAGCTACATAGCAAAGTACGCATGAGACTTCCACAAGGAAGCTTGTTGCCTCTTTCAGCGGGTCTATCTCAGAATGGAGGCCATTTGCCACCAAACACAGAAATCTGAGGCTATGATAAAACTTTTGTCAAAGCAGAAAAGGATATTTGACAGACTGTTTTCTGGTTGATGAAAGGAAAAAAAAAAAAAAAAACCACAAAAAACCAAAAAAACAAGAAATATGCTTCCAAGAGTAGCATTACATCATAAAGCCAAGGCAAAGCCAGTAAAGTCAATACTGTATTTCAGCAGGCTTGTTTGCTCCCTTCTAACAGTAGACAGCTGCATTCAACAATTAAAGTACTTGTTTTCATTAAAGTTAACATATTAGTAGGACTACATTATGAGATAAGCAGTCCAATAACATGCCTTCTTTTCTCCCCACAGCTATAATTGTCCTCTAATTTTAACAGGTAACACTGAAAATTACTGGAGATTTGCAAAGGCAGTCTAGCAAACAAATTCCAATCTAAATTAGAACATGTTCAAAACTCAGACAGTGACAGAGCAAGCAAGCACCAAGACAAAGCATTTGATAATCACGAAGACATTCAGTAAATAGCACCTTACACCTCATGTATTGTGGCAGATACTGTTTCATAGTGCTTGGGACTGCAAGCCCTTAAGTGTTAATATTTTTCTTAGGAGACATTTTAATTACTCCAGGGTCCTATAAACCTGATGTATTTGGAATCGTTAAAATGAAATCTCTCAATTCTGAACTCAAATGGCAGTCACTTACTAAACAATACATTCAGCTCCCAAGTGGCACAAGCTTGGGTCCTGTTTTCTCAGTGTCTGACTGCTAACCACCTTCCTTCATACTGTTCCACATGGGAATAAAGAACATGTTCTTCTCTCCTTGTTGCAATTCAAACTTTGGCTAAAGAGTTTAAAAGCAAGAGCAAAGAGCAGATTGAGAATCTGTATGCAACAGAAAAAAACTTGAATAGCTGTATTTATTTTTGGGTAAGCAAGGTGGCCTGTCAGTTGTGTGCAGTAGAGTGGGTTGTAAGGTCACCCTAGAAGGAATTCAAGATGTCTCTTCAGCCTGGCCTTGTCCTTAGAGGAAAGACATAAAGCAAACCAACACCAGCCAGTGGGCCTGGTATTCAAAGGATCTTTGTGGTGAGACCACAGATACAGAAGGACGTACACAATAAAACAGTTGGCTTAGAGAAGCCTATTAAGTTACATAAAGATGAGAGAGAGGTCTCATCTAAGAATCATATCTTTAACAGAGTAACTAGCACAAAAGGAGACCTTTGGTGAATATTGATATTGCTGAGTGCATTAATAGACTAAAACTATAGCAATGCAGCACACGACAGCTGTGATCCTCAAGAGTGTCAAAATACTCTAGCCATACATCCATGCAGCAGACAGGGAGTTTTGGAAACAGAGCCACTCAACACTGTCCCAGATTGCATTCTACAAAGCCTCTTCTGATTTAATGGGATAGATTTCACAGATTAAATGGCTTCACTCAACAGTGTTAAGCCACTGTTGATGTCAATCTGCACCCAAGTGATCAGGTGTGATGTCCAAGGACTGGGGTGTATTCCTTGCCTCCAGTTCTAAGATACTGTGTCAGTCCAAAGGATTCAGTAGGGAGCAGGGTGACTGAACATTGTTGCCTGCAG
Source organism: Bolborhynchus lineola (assembly GCA_025448015.1). Taxonomy (NCBI): domain Eukaryota; kingdom Metazoa; phylum Chordata; class Aves; order Psittaciformes; family Psittacidae; genus Bolborhynchus; species Bolborhynchus lineola. The sequence continues at coordinate 6,089 of JAOEHX010058884.1, forward strand.
CTCTGGAAAAGGAAGGATGAATCCATTCCTGTAAGAGCTAAGGCAAAGCCCGTCCAGCACTATATCTAACACAGACTGGCTCGTAACCCAGGAGTCTCAAGCATGTTCACAGAACTGCAGACCTCCAGCCCACATTCTATTTGCCATTCAGATGGCCTGGAAGCACTCTCTGCAGAGGATGCTGCTGTTGACTGGAATTCAGCCACAATTCCTATGAACCAAGTCATAGCAACGTGTGAATTCTACTTATCCACAGACCACAAGGGCTGCTATTGGTAAAGACAAATGACACCATCCTAGGCTGTTTGCAAATATTTTATAGTCAGGTAGGAGGTTGATAGAGGTTCTTTACCTCCTTAAAACTACTACTGTCACAATAAGATACTTAGAATTATGAAGAGCTATAAAGGCCCATTGTATTTTCAAGATTAGTCTGTGACTCTTAACTTCTAGGTTTCACTAGTTAGAAGTCTCAAACCATTTTTAAGACCAGAGAGATTAAATAATACAGGCAGCATCACCACCCTGAATCAGTGACAATTCTCCTGAAATGGAAGAACACTTTTTACCTAGACAATGACACAGTCATCTTTGTCAAGTAACAAAGCTTCATGAATTGAAACAATCGCCCCCACAATCTGAAACCAAGAACAACACAGCTGAGTATGTATGGAATTAATTAATCCAAAAAAGGGTTAAACTGCACGCAGAGACCATGAGAGCTAGAATTCATGAATCCTGACTGTGATATGAAAATTATGAAGGAAATTAGACATTAGAACAATATAATATAGTTTCTTCCTTCAAAAAGACAGAATAATTACACTTGTGACATTAAAAAGACAACGTCATCTCCATCTTCATTACAAGCCACTGGTCTAGGAACTATAAAGCAAGCCTTTTGAGGCTGAACTTTGACACAAGTTCAATGCGAGATAGCATCTCTATCTTTGAAAGGCTAGTGGAGTTGGGCAAGAGTGAGGGGGATGGTTTTGTCATGTGTTGTTCATTTTAAAGCCTTTATTTTACTTTTCAAAGAAAATACAAGCATTTGCATGAAATTAGTGCTGGTTGATTTTCATAAATATATTAAAGATGGCCAGGGTTTTGGTATTTTGTTTTTAAATGAGAGGGACACAATCAATGGGTAGTAGAACAGAAGCTATCCCAAAGACACTGAGCATGTAGAAGCTAGGGGTTTTTTCCCAGTTTCTCTTTGCAAGACAAAAGCCCTTTGCATGATTAATCTGTTTCACTGCTTTCTTGACAGTTACTTGCATTTGTCTCCTAATGCATTAGCATAAGGCAATGCTTTCATATTGTTCTAATGCAGCAAGTCCCAAACAAGGGGTCATGACCCCCAAGTAAGGTCTCAGCAGTTATGACTGAGGTCATGCAACCAACAGAAATACACTTGCTTATAATGGTATCTGGAGTCACAAGACCAACAAAAAAGTAAATCTCATAACCGAAAGACTTTGAAACAGCAACTGTTAAGAAAGTACTCAAGGCAGGCTTTGCACAATAGTCTTACCTGACAGCAAAGTAAGAGAAATGTTAACTTTACTAAGTAAATTAATATTTTGTGCTTTGTCTCCATTACTGTAGCAGCTATGGTGTTAAATTTTGAAATACTTAATTTAGTAACGAACTTCAAACAAGTCAGAAGTAAAACATGTTATATTCACCATCCCAAAAGAGAAATCAGCTGGCATCTGCCAGAATTCACTGGAAGGAGCTCCAGAAACTTCACAATCTAACGATTTCAAATGAAATAAATGTGTGGTCTAATTTAAACATTGTTACTTAAAACCATAGGAGTATTCCAAGTAAAGCACTGATACAACTTGACAAAAACCTCAGTAAAATTGGGGATGGGACGAACAGACATCACACACACACCAAACAACATGGACAGTAAGGGGAGAAACCACTAATCAAAAATTTTCCCAGAAAGTTCATCCGAGGTGGATAAGAAATCCCAACCTATTTTGCTCCTCTTACTCTGTTTCCAGGCCATTCAGAAGGCCTTCTGGCTATGCCTACATTATCACTGCGAGCTGCCGATTAGAAGCAGATGAGTAGAGTGGCACAGTTGGTATTAAGAACTAGGCATTTAGCACAGTGCATGTTTCAGGATTTTTATTTCAGATAAGCTCAAAAATGTCCCCATAGTGGAGAGGGATATGAAAAGTGAGGTGCTGTAAGTACACTCTGGGTGTGAATCTGCTGGACTGGTATTACCTGAAATTATTCCAACTTGTGCTTTCAGGATTGCCCCACAACAGGGACCGATGTGAGCATGCGCAGCCCTGATGCCCAGTGCCCTAACTGCACTACAAAGCTGAGTTCCTGAGCCAAACTAAAACACTAATATGGCAATGGCTGGCTGTACCTTGCAGCTCCAACCACAAAGCACTGCACCTACTACTCATCTTTATGGGATAAATCAAAGATATTTTGATGAACTGAGAAGACATTCAGTTTTGCCAAACACATGAAGGAAAATTAAATATGCAGTACCTCAAATAAAACTGAATATGTAAATCTGGATCTTTTCTTCCCTCCTCCTCTTATAGCACTGCTGGGAATTATATTTCTATGGAAGAAAACACACTTCATACTAATATCCACTAGCATATGAAAAGTGTGGGTTGCTAGAAAACAGAAGGAAAAGCCTTTGCCTTCTGCTGCGCGTTGTTAAATAAAATATGTTCACGCTTCGGATTTGAAGATGTTAAAAAAGATTGGTAAAAGCATGAGCAAACTATTGGGAGCTGGTCTAATTTTCACTCTGCATTTATTTTCCACATTTAGGAGCATCAGCCTATGCAATACTTTATGCTTGGAGGCTTAGAGGAATATATGTGGGTTTTTTTCTCTTTAGCTAGAAATCACATATTATAGTCTTGCATATTTATTTTTAAGAAATCATAAGTAATCATCTCACTGTGTAATACAGCTAAACAAATGTTTAGCCAATAGAGTTTAGCAGCTTCTTTTGAGACCTCCACAGAGATGATTGCTGAAGCTCAAATAGAAGTGCCAAGTTCTCTCCTGCTCTCACAGTCAACTAAGCATCCTGACCTGATATTAGGACACTAGGGATATCTAGCAATTATTTTAGTAGGAAAGAACTTGCTTTCTTCATTAACTAGACCATGAAAAATGGAAATATTTCTTTATCATATTGAGAGGGAGAAAAAAACAAAAAACAAAAAAACAAAAAACAAAAAACAAACAAAAAAAAAAAAAAAAAAAAAAAAAAAAAAAACAAAACACCCCCATGACAAACCAGCAAGTAACAAGTTAGTGTCTTCTCCAAGCAGTAAGATATGGAAGATGTAAAAATAACAGACTAGATTAAAAGCAGGATGGCCATACACTAAATCCTCACTAGATGAATTACACCCTTACACCAACTACCTTTCCTTGAATATATCAAAACCTCAAGACACTGATTTTAAAATTGGCAGTACAAAGAATTCCACAGCAAGGTGTATATCCAAAAAGAAATAAGACCACAGCTCCGATACTTCCAATTACGCACCCACGATATTTATGCAGACTCACAATCATGAAAGACCATGAAAATCACAAAGTTACTCATTTAATTTTACAGTGACATAAGTAACTTTGACATCTGCTGACTTGTACTTTCCAGGCAGAAAAGTCTTAGTTTGTACATTAGACTCTGAGCCTCAGTTGCTTTGAAGTAACACATAACTGAAAACCAATAAAGTCGTATTCCTAGGGCTGCTGGTGAAGTCTGAAGCAATCAGCTGAGGTATGAGCTGCCTTAGCCATCTCAGTCATTAAAATTCACCATGCTCTGAAGTGTCTTTCAAAGTCTCTACAACTGTCAAAACACAATTTACCTTTTTTTGAGTGCCAGGGTACGTAGGTTCCCTCCATTAAGTTATACAAAACAGTGAGCTGTCAATATGAAAGGCTGCAGTACACCTCAGCTGAGATATGGAAACACTGTCAAATATTTGGAAATTAAAGACATCTTATACTACATTGAAACAAGAGTGTCAACTGTTTGGTAAAATAAGAGAAAAACAAAAGCATGCTTGGAGAAGGAAAAAAAAAATATATATATATATATGTATACATATAGAGAGAAAAATACATCATTTTGAAGGCCTTTGAAACACGGGTCCAGTCTACCACAGTAACGTGAGTCCATATTATCTGTTGAGCATTGCTTTTATTTTTCAATAGAAAGAGCTTTGCACTGATCAAGTTTACAAAGGAAGCAAAGGGATCCAATACTAAGAAATTAAAATGGGGAACAGAACATACAAGAATTCAGACTGGTTAACACTGGTGCTCTGCTTGCTCCAGAAGTTGAGAGTAGAGGTAGGAAAAGAGCTGAATAAAGTGCAGTTGAGTCTTGTCCTGGGTTCAGCAGTTTTTTGCTGAAAGTCAGGAAAAAAAAAAACATCACAGCTCTGCACCAACAACCAAGAAGGAGAATAAACGACTGCTACTGCTGAACCCAGGACACAGGTACAAGGAGAATCCATCCAGGCAGATGCCTTTCTCCTTCCCTCCTGTGGTACAACTATTTATATCCCTTTCTTCATGTATTGTATTTAATATCTAATAAATACTATATATTTATACATTAAGCTATGATATTACATTCATTTTAGCCAGTCTGCAGGCAGGTTGCCCGTTCTGCCTCAAAGCATCTATACCATATCATTCTGCCTATAACCTTAAAATTGAAATGCCATGTCATATTTTCTACTGTCAGTAGCAAGTGTTATCTTACCTTACATTCTATTATATCATTGTACTTTCCTCCCTGCTTGATAAGCTGTCAATATTGTTTTGGCATAAGAAATTTCCACCTCACACATAAGATGATCTCCATGACCTTTAAGCGAGTTGCCAGTAAGATAATTTACTCACATTGTTGTGACAAAATAATATCTCTTCTGCCTGGGTCACGTGACATAATCATTACATGATCTTCCCAAAACGATTAAATTTTGCACATTTTGGGGGCTGAAGGCCTCTGTAGAAAATTGGTATTACTAGATTGCTTACCATTTCAGTTAACTACAAAGAGTTAAAAAGGCTACTCGCCATTGGTTTGCTCAAGGAGCACATCCCGAATTACCACACCACACATAACTTTTTAAACTTAAGTCTCTTTTCAAAATATATTTATTTCCTTAACTCCTCAGCCTTTTGCAAGCAATGTTTTAATACAACTGTCTTCACAGCGCCTTGTATCAGCAGGAGGATGTGATCACAAATATCACATCCTTTTGGCATCTTTTTGGCTCCCTGCACACAACAAAAATGTCAAACAGATTTTAATGAAAGGGTGCATGCTTGTGGGTATTGACAGTTTGACATAGAATCCTAATTTTCAGATGTCTTGTTCTTACTGTTTTTAATACAAAAATACTTGCAGCATATGAGCAAGGCACCACAACCAGGAGGAGCCAGTATTTATATACCATCCTCATATTCTCAATGGGCCCCGCTCAGCAATGTGCCCAATTTCTGTGTTTTTTTGGCCTGAGAGTTTTTGCGGCTCTGTTGCAATCATGTCTAATCCCAATTTAGAAACCAAATTATTTCTTTTCCTCACCAGCAGAGCCTGGGCTCCTGCTGCTGGCTCACCCTCCTGGGGTGTGGGCAGGAGCAGCCCCAGCCAGGAATGGAGCACAGTGGGGGAATGTGGTGATAACGGGGGGTCCATGGGTGTCCCTGTAGGGAAACACATCTCATATGCTTACATGCTACACACCAGCTCCACAGGCTGCAGAGACCATCCCATGTAGGACAGCAGGGACTACAGAGCTCTCTGCACCAGAGGTCCCTCGAGAGACACATGCATAGCGAATACACATGCACATATATTTGTATTTATTTATTTAACTGCCATTGGTCTTCCTCCTCCGGCACTCTCAGCGCTGGAAAGTGACAGCTCTTTGTCTGTAGTGGAAATGTCAAGACTTCAGAAAAGGGGCGTGTGTGGTTCCCTCCATCATTTCACTTGACTACTTCCTATCTCAGGCACCCTGCACCATTATCATCGGCTACTTCAGCATGTAAGTAAGGGAAGATTGGAGGTACTGTTTATTCTGGAGAATAACAAAAGTGAAAATTAGAGCTGAACAGCATCAGGAAACTCCACTGGGGAAGGTATTCTCTAAAGTTTTTTCACAGGCAAAAGTTCAAGGTGGCCATTATCTCTACCAACTTTAAAATCCCTCATGGACATGGACACAACCTTTGCACTATTAGAGATGAGTGGCTTAGTTCCAGGACTAACCTCCACATTCTCTCTATATGTTTTCCTGACATTCATCTGTATTCATGATATCTCCCAGCTCTGTGTGACAAGCAAGTTCTGTCACCACACTCCCTTGTCCTGAGTATCAGGTTAGAGGCTGATCCTGAGAGGCAACCATGGCTTCTCCCTTGACCATTGCTTTATCTTTCATCAGGACTCAGCCCTGCTTCTCTCCTCTGTGTTGCTGTTCAGGTACTTGCTTTGCCCTAATAATTTCCCATGTGGTACTGTAAGAGAAGAGATCTACCTCATTCTTTTATCTAGAAAATCAGTGGTCTTATCAAAACAAGGTATCAGGCTCATTTCGTGTAATCTACACTTGGTAGAGCTGTGAAGTATTTTAGACCAGTTTTACAATTATTTCCTCAGTTATTTTTTTCTCCACAATCATGTCCTAGGCTTTGCACCCAGCAGATCAGCTCATTGACATGGCTCCAGCTCTGCACTGATGCATGGCCACATGGCCTCAAACCGCTTCTGTGCAAGTCACCTTCCTCACAGCCTTTCATGCATGCAGGAAAAATATGTTACATTTCTT
>JAOEHX010058888.1:0-24175 GCA_025448015.1 Bolborhynchus lineola
GCAGTTCTGGTGTCCTCAACATAAAAAGGACATGGAACTGTTGGAACAAGTCCAAAGGAGGGCCACAAGGATGATCACGGGACTGGAGCACCTCCCGTATGAAGACAGGATGAGGAAGTTGGGGCTGTTCATCCTGGCGAAGAGAAGGCTGCATGGAGACCTCATAGCAGCCTTACAGTATCTGAAGGGGGCCTACAAGGATGCTGGGGAGGGACTCTTCATTAGGGACTGTAATGATAGGAGAAGGGGTAATGTGTTCAAACTTAAACAGGGGAAGTTTACATTGGCTATGAGGAAGAAAGTTCTTTACTATGAGGGTGGTGAGGCACTGGAATGGGTTGCCAAGGGAAGTTGTGAATGCTCCTTTGCTGGTGGTGTTTCAAGGCCAGGTTGGACAGAGTGTTGGGTAGCATAGTTTAGTGGGAGGTGTCCCTGCCCATGGCAGGGAGGTTGTAACTAGATGATTTGAAGGTCCTTTTGAACCCTAACTTTTTTCTATAATTCTGTGATTCTAACTATAATGTACTTAATGTTTCCAACAGTTAGTAGTGGTTCAGGTCAGTTTTTTGGTACGAATAGTCAGGAGTGTAGTTCTTATGTGTTGTGATTTGTTCCAAAGTCTGAGTTCCTTGATAAATAGTGCAACAGTTTATTGGATTAACTCTAATTTTATATGCAAGGCAGTTAAATTCTTAAATTAAGGTTGAAAAATCAAGAACAAATTACAGTAAGTACTCCAGTGTTTTAATGGACTCCGTTGTTCCCTGATAATGTAACTGTCTTTGAATATACAAGTCATCTAGTCTGTTGATATGAATGCCCCATTAAAGGTATTTCTCGGACTACACTTAAATGCAGATGGGGAAATGGTTCAGTGCATTCATGTGACTGGGTAAGAAGCCCATGTATGTTACCTGGCCTGTATAGTGCTGATTATGTGTTGTTGTGACGTTGTCTATATGTAAGTGATTTTGGCCAAATGGCTTTGTTTAACTTAATTGAGCAGTGAATAAATCAGTGAAGGTATAAATTATTATGCATATTGTGTTTCTAAAAAAAGCAATATACTTGCTGGACTCTAATGTCACATTCCTTTTCAGTCCTGCCTAAATAAGTACAGCATATTCTAGTTCAATGATGGACAGGCTGTTAATTCTTAAACTAGCTAAGGAGTAGGAACCAAACACCTTGAATGATTTATGTGTTTTCTTTGTAAGCTTGTTTCTGTTTTGTAACCTTTAAAATGTGGGGTTTATGAGTGGTATCATTAAAATTTATACTCCCTTTAGTATGTGATGTTAGCCATTATTGCTCTGCTGTGCCTCCAGATCACCTGTCTGAATTATAAAACAGCCTTCCTTGGAGCTAAACAGTATTTTTTATTTTTTTTTTCCTTGCTAGAGTAAATGCTTGTGGACTTCATTAGTTTTCATTGGTGCTCTCATACTGGAGCAGATGTCAGAATCTGGCCTTTTCTGCTTTCTGTCCAAATGAGAAACATTGCCAGGAGTAACTGTGTATTTCTAAGAATGAAATACGAATAGTCTTTTAATTTAGAGATTTGATACCAGTCAGAAGAAACTGACAGAACTTTTTTTGAAGTGTACTACGTTTTTTTTAACACAGATTCATATGCTCAGTACGTGATTTAATGTTGTGCTAGGCCTTGTTAGGCTAATTTTAAAATGTTTCCATAAAAAGTGAATCATCAGCAAGAGAAAATATATGCTAATGCTGAAGTGAATCACAGTTCTTTGTTTCTATCAATTGAGACTTTTTTAAAAAGATCTTCTATACCAGAAAGGATATTGCAAAAGACTTCAAAGTTACGGTTTTAGTCTGCATCCTCAAATTGAAGGTCCCCAAAACGTTTTGTTTGCCATGGTTTGTCATACTATAAAAAGTTGTGAGCTTTTTTGAAGCAAATGAATCATGACATTTTCTCTAATACCCAATCTAAACCTCCCCTGCACAACTTGATGCCTTTTCCTCTTGTCCTATTGCTTGTTACTTGGGAGAAGAGACCAACCCCTACCTTGCTACAGCCTCTTTTCAGGTAGTTGTAGAGAGTGAAAAGGTCTCCCCTCAGCCTCCTCCAGGCTAAACAAACCCAGTTCCCTCAGCCATTTGTCTTAAGGCTTGGGCTACAGACCCTTCATCGGCTTCGTTGCTCGGAAAAGCTGGGGTTGCATGCAAAAAGCTAGGATTCAGGGTGGTCTTGCTTGTTTAGTTTGTTTATTTTTTTGTTTCCCTTTCCCCTCTCTGCCCCTACAAATCTAACTGTTGTAATAACAAATGTTTTACTAATGTTAACAGAGGATAAGATACTAATTTCAGTGCAGCCTGAGGCTACCATGATATATTCAGTACTGTTACCTGGTTCAATTGAAAGATAAGTGATACATTACTAGAAAACAAATTTGAACAGAAAAGTGTTATTGTTGGAAAACTTGAGAATAAAATGGGTCAGGTTGGAGGTATTTCAGAATAAGCACACTCAAGCATTAGATCCTCCTCCAGTGGAATCTTCCTGAAATATTTGGTATCATTTTGCACATTGTTACAGTTAGTAAAATTACCTGTCTGCTTCCTAGAATGGGAAGGGATGCTCTTTGGGTTTGTGCTCTTTCCTCCTATCAGTTAAGATCTGTGCTGAGTCTTCTCCCCTCATCACACACTGCAACTAGACTTTGATTAAAGTAATAGTATCAAGTTGAAGTATAATTTGCTCTTTGCTACTTATACATATTTAAAATTGTGGTGGACTCCATAAATGTCAGTGAGATAGTGAAGAAGATAGAAAGAAGAGCTGTGATGCTGATTAGAGGAGGCTGAGTAGAGTTTTTCATAGGGTTAATGCTTTTCAAATTGGAGGATGTAAGATTGAAAGTGAAGGGCATACTCCTTGTTGAGGGAAAGTGGTAGAGTGGTCCTAATGCAGAATCTCATTAAAGCAACTGTCACGATTCCTCTATTTTACCGTCACCTTCCCTATTCTGTAGGAGTCAACTGTCGTTTTGAGTGAGCATACTGCCAAAGAGGCATTTACAAATAAATGAAAAATGTCACAATTGATTTTGCTCCTTTCAGAGTACTCTGTGTCAGCTTTGTCACAAACCCTTTGTTATTCTCTTTTTCAGCTCTGTTGTCTGGACATTGGAAATAACTTTGGTTCTGGGCTTCTTCCCGTTGATCCAGGGTAAGCTCCCTGGATTATGATTTTTTGTTAACATTCGTGCAACAGTTAAATATCATTGACTTTTCAGTCCTTATAAAGGATTAAAATGCTAGAAACTCTTACCAGTTACCTGATGAATGCGTATCAAAGCTGCATAACACAGTCCGCACTGGAGAATGCAACTAACAGAACAGATTTATTCCTTACTTTTTTCTACAGAAGTCTTTGTGAATTATGGTAATTACTTCACCAGTGTTGCATGCAGCGGTAGTAGCCTCATAAAATATATATAGCTGTGTGGTTTTTTTTGTTTCTGAAGAATATATGCTTCTAAATTGATATTTTTATTTTCTTCAATATTTATAATTTCTCATTCTCTTTCAATGTATGCTATATGGTTATTATAGTGCATATTGCTGCTTGTAAATGTATCAAAAGGTAATCTATTTTTCTTATGTATTTGCTGGCTGAGTCAGTGAGCAAATGGGCAATATCAGTAAACCCCTTTTAGCGCAAAAGTGTTAGCATAAGAATGGGTATCTGTATATTCCGTTATAAAAAATACTTGAGATGGTTGAGATACAGCAAAATATCTCAACTACTATCACTTCTAATAAAAAAAAAAAAGTCTTACTTATTTTCTCCATGAACTTCAGTTTTGCGATAGCAGTCAAAAACACCTGGAGTGTTTGACTAAATCTGCTGTGAAAGAAACTTCATGAATTTCTATGGAAATGCCTATGATCCTTTAAATAGGAGTTGTCGGTTTTTAGTGACAAGCTTAGTGCTACACTTGAGTAGTTTTTGTCTTTTTTACATTTTATGGGATGGCCAAGAAGTGTAACCTGCATATAGTAATAGGACAAGCGTTTACTATTTTCCACTGTATTAAAAAAGTGAATTTGCACTACATAGAAATAATTTGTGATGTTTTGTGTCAGTACTTCTGAAGGGATTCTTCAACGACGATTCAACGCACATTGCATAATCTGGCAAACAGCATGAAGTCTCTATTTCAGTGCACGGTATTTTTTTTCATAGTGTATTTTAAAAAGTTGCTGCGTTTTATCACTGTTGATAATAACAGATTTTAAAAGAAAGATAAGAACTGAAGAAAAACACAGTGGTGTAATTTCTGTACTTTGGAAACTCCTGGGAAACCCAGGAATGAATTGGACTTTGAAGGAAAATAAGAACAGTTTACGGTGTCACCTGCCCTGTATACAGGTTTCTATTTCTCTTTCATCTGGGGTTTTAAAGTACCTGGATTAGCTTTACTCCTACAGTAGCAGAAATACCTTTGCATTAGTGTATGCTTATTTGTTAGCTGTTAGAGCATTTTCAGTGTTGTACTCACAGCCAGCTTTTACAGTTCTGATATACCTTTATATACCTTGTCTTAAAACTAAATGCGTTAGGTTTTTTTGTTTGTTTTTTTGTTTTGTTTTGGGTTTGTTTGTTTTTTTTTAAGGAGTTTTAAAATTAATATCTGAAATACCCGTTAACTTTCCTGAAAGTCTTGAATTTTTATTTTTATTCTTTTAGCTAGTCTGCTATATTCTTTTAGCTAGTCTGCTTTTATTCTTTTAGCTAGTCTGCTTTTATTCTTTTAGCTACTATGCTATAGTACACACACAATTTGTACTTTGGACTCTTTCTCTTCTTTACATGTTATTACAAACTTTGGGCCAAAGCTTTCGAGGGCAGTCCCTAATACTGAGTTATCAGCAGTGGGCTGCCTTGCCTTGCTTTACTTCTGTTTGTATTAGAAAAAAATCTGAGATGTGAATCTAGTACAGAGACAGAAGATGGGTTCTGACTGTGTGAAAACCAATGACATAATTTCAGTGACTAAACCAAACAGTTCAGGGCTTTTATATTTGTGTAATTATTATTGTTACTGTAAGTAAAGGAAGGAAGGAAAACCTAGATGAAAATGAAGTAGAGCGCAACACTGTTAGCTGTATACGTCCCCAAAGCTCCACTACCCATTTCATTTTATCAGTACAGTTCCTTATTGCCATGGCTGAATGAATTGGTTTTAGGTAATTTGATATTCAAAGAGGAATATTGAGGTAAAATGTGTTTGAGTCGTTGTTGTGGCATGGCAATCAAGGTTGAACCACTTAATTTTAGGGGTTTGGACAGGGCAAAGAAAATGGCTAATCACTTACTTAATTGAACATTCTTCCACGATTGCCTCTAGCTGTTAACGAGTTAATGATGGTCAGAGAGATTAACCATCAGAAATCCCCCAAACTGTATAGGAAAATACCATGAAGTAGCTTAATGGTTGAAATACTTTAGTTGCTGCTTAATCAGCAGAGCAATGGTAGGGGAGGAAGTTCACATGCTGACCCCTGGATTCCAAAAGAATCTTTAGTCAAAACAGTGACTCCAAATGCAGGTAGTATGTTCATCTATGCATAGTATATTTGAGTGTGGAGGAAAGTGTCTTTGACTACATTTTCTCAAGTCCTTATTTTAGTAAGAGCATCTTGGGAATATTTCCAGTGCTCAAAGCATCAGAAAGACCTAATGCATTTTAATTTTTTCCCTATGAAATGGTAATATTTGTGTAAGTAACAAATAATGATAATTATTATTGTTCCCAAGTAAATATGCCTACATATAGATTTACATTACTCTTAAGAAAATCAATGAATTGCCATTGAGTTAATAGTATTGGCTCTATTTGATAAGCAAGTCCTTGAGCTTCTTTGAAAATTATAGCTGTTGTGGTTTTAAACTGTAAAACAGCCACGCAGTTTGTCACTTGCTTCCCCCTTCTTCTTCCCTCTGCTCCTGGAGGGATGGGAAGGAGAATCGGAAGAATGCAACTCCCACAGGTTGATATAAGAACAGTTTAGTAACTAAGGTATAACGCAAACCACTACTGCTACCGCCGATAATAATAATAGCAAGAGAAATACAAGGGAAGAGAATACAACAGCTCACCGCATGTACCCAGCTCAACCAAGCCACCAACCCCCCACCTCCTTCCAGGTCTCTGCTCTCCGTTTCTGCATCCTGGGCATGACGTGCTGTGGTATGGAATACCTCTTTGGTCAGTTTGGGTCAGGTGCTCTCTCTCTGCTTCCTCCCAGCTTCCCCTCCTCCCTGGCAGAACATGAGGTTCAGAAAGTCCTTGACCAGACCAAACATCACTAAGCCATAACTAAAAACATTGGTGTTATCAGCGCTGTTCCCAGGCTGAAAGTAAAAAACACAGCACTGCACCAGCTACCAAGAAGGAGAAAAATGACTGCTACTGCTGAACCTATGACAATAGCTATAATTAATGGTAGTTGAACAAAACTCCAATCAGTCTCCTGTAGCTTGAAGTTATGTAGCTAGTTCTGTAGAAAGAAGTTATTCAAGCTTATCACTGATTCCAGTGGTGTTCATTAGAGCCAAGATTTCACACAATGTTTTCATACAAAGGAAGCAAATACAGTCTTCCATCACCAAGCATCTCTAGTTAGGGGTTTTCCCTTGTTTTCTACTGTCTTGGGGAAGAATTCCGTTCAGTATTCTTGAATTAGTTACAGAAACATGATTAAGTTTTTTATCATTGGTATAAACTTGACTTGCATGCAGGAGGTAGATTGTGGTAACTTGTGCTATCCTAAAATGACACATAAGTAGAGAATGTTTTCGTTAACAGAAATGTTTTTTTTGTTTGAAGTTGATCATCTTTAGAGGTGCCATAAAATAATAAGACCATAACATAATCCTTCTCTGTTGCATATTAATTCCATAAAGGGATGAATTAATCTTTTCTGATTGCAGTAGTGTATGATTGACCATGGAAGTACTATACAACTATAAAACAATTTGTAATACGAAGTCTAGTTTTTCTAGGCTAGCATATTTATTTTATGAAACTTTCTAAATGGTTCATATTTGTAGCGATTTTTTGTGTGAAACAAACTGGAAGTGGAAATACTGGTTTTAAAATTAAAAGTTGATATGGAATGATGTGTACTTTGCCTTAAAGATGTGTACTTTGCCTTAAAGAAACTGAGCTGAAAGAGATGTTCCCCTGCTCGTAGCAGGAATACTGAAACCAATGATTACATTATTTTATTGTCTTTTTATTGTGCTCATAGAGGGCATCTTTCTGTTTGTATTAAGAAGTGTATCACACTTGAAAGGTTCTTTCCAGCTCCCAAGACTTGTGTGTTTGTGCTGTGTTTTGGTTTATACTTAGCATTTTAATTAATTTAGGCATTACATCTTCCTTTATTAATATTTTCATCAGAAGTGGTGGAAGTTGTTAACAAGGCCCTTGCCTGTTATTTCCTGATATAAGGCCCTTTTCTTTAAGAAGAAACTACACCTTAAGGTGTAGTTAGCTATGGCAAAGGCTTTGGGAATGTGCAACAAAAAATCAGAAGTTTAAGGAAACACTGAAATTAAGCTCAGCCTTGCCTACGTTGATCAGGTTGATACTTCTGTGTTCTTGTAGAAGATTATGTGCCATATACAAAGAAGGGCAGTATTGGCTCCGTACATGTGAATTAGAATGAATGACTCATTTGTGTGACACTATAGTCAGCCTTTGGTTGCAGGCAAGGTAGCATAATCATCTATTTGATTAGTTGATAAATATCTAGAGTAGTGTACAGAATGAATTTTCAAAGCAGCCAAGGTATATGATCATTATTCCTCACATGAATATTGGAAAACTAAAGGAAATATGGAAGCTTAAATAGATCCTTCTGACCCTGCTGTTGTTCAGGGAAGAAGTGTACTATTTAGCATCCTATGGGCTTCTCAGTATACTTTATTCTTTAAAACTGTGCTCTTCCAGATGTACCATATCTAAGTTCAAAAGTGAGTGTTTCCTATGTCTTAAGACCTACAAAGGAGATAATTGTCTAGGGAGAGTTTTGACATTTGTTTTAATGGAAGATGGATCAAGCATCAGTGCTAGGTTAGCATGACATTTAGAATTGATTAGAAATAATGATCAGTAAATCAAACTAGTCAGGCTGCTAAGATTCTCCTTTTTGTAATTTATTCTCAATTCTGTCTATTTTTCTGTTGTTTTTTAATTAGTATGTATTCAAATTTAAAATTTTATTAGAAAGAATATGGCTGTACCTGTATGAATAAGCCATCCTCATCCTGCTGATGTTGATGACCAAGCTCTGATGGATTTCAGTAGCATTATGAATCTGTCTGCTGGCGATTCAGTTTATATGCATAGATGCAGTACTGCTCAAAGCAAAATGTTTTACATGCCTAGTATGAACACTTTCAATTCTCTGAGGCATCTCAGTGATTATGGAAAAGAGCTTGTCTCCACCAAGAGAAATATTTTGCAATGGTTTTATTTTCACAAAACCTGAAGCCATAACCAAGAAATGATGGCCCAATTTTTGATTAAAAAGTTAAATCACCCCAGCTTCCCTCTCCCAGCAAAACACCTGCACAGAAAATAAATAATATTGTAACTAAATTACTGGAGGTTTCAGCTTCGAGAAGGAGAATATCTAATGTGAGGCTTGCAGAAAATGGAACTTAAAAGCCTGAGGTTTCCATGAGTTGCTTAAATACAGGATTGAGGGAGTAGAAGGTATGCAGGTCCAACATTTTGTGAAGCTTCTCTTTCATGTTGTTGGGAGTTCTCTTTCTCATTCCTGTTGTTTTTACCTCTGCTTCCCCAAGTCAACCTGTTTTTATCAAAATCAGCTGTGCCTGTTGTCTTCTTAAAACACTCTGCACTGCGTGTAACTGACTTTGCTACTGCAGACCTTATGGATTTCTCTTGAGTTCACTGTGTAACATTTACTATGAGCTTTGTATTAGCAGTTCTTTTTGCAAAGTATGACTTTCTCAGTTAAATAGGATCTTTCATCCTAGATAGTACTGTCAGTATTGTAGTCGACAGCTGTATGAGGAATATCTGTCAGAAAAGGATGGATTGTATTTCAGAAATACATTTTATGAGCTCAGTTTACTTCATCTTAAATACAGTTTTATTGGTGCATCACTTAAGAACATTTCCTTTAAAATGTAAGATGATGCTTCTCTGCATTCCCCCATTTACGAAATACTGTACAAAACCCCCTAAATTCACTTTTTTTTTTTTTTTTTTTTTGCCTCCTTCCATTTATGGTGGAAGTAATAAACACATTCTTTTCCTTTTTGGATCTCCTAAAACGTCTTTACTCCATTTTCTTTAGTTTTCTATGTCTGTCCTCACATCTTAAGATGAAGAGAACTAATGGATAAACACACAGAAAAATCCACCTAGTAGATACATGTTGAGACATGAGTAGAAGTAAAGGAAAGGTTTGGGGCAGAACTACAGTGATTATCAGAGACTGAGAAGATGATGGGGACATGGTCCCTGGTGTTTTAGTTTTGAATAGTTCGGTGGTTCTGCAGTGTTTGTAAGAATACATTTGCAATAAGAAGGGAGAGCACCTTGGTTTATAGCTTTTACAGTGATACTAGCTCCTTCAACTAAAAAGGAGAAGCTTGCTACCTTTCTTTTTCCTGGTGTTTTTCATTTGTGCTTTTCCTGTACCTTAAGATCAGCTGAAGCTTGACAAATGCAGGTGTTCTTACAACTTGTCTTCAAGCCGTACTTTAGATTTTATTCTCACCTCCCTTTGCAGTAATAAATATCTGTTCAAATGTTATAGTTTCTTTATGATAGGCATTTCAGATACCTACTGCCGAATAAATAAAACTGCCTTCCTAGCTTAAGGAGGCTGAGACGTTTTTTCATTTATTTCTCAAAATCTGTTGCAGTACAGAATGTAGTTGGTTGTCATAGTAAAGAAGATGGCCTGGCATTGAAGTGAGAACATAATTAAAATTACTTTTTACTTTTCTCAGGACTTGGAACAAACTGTTACTTAAATCTTTTCTTAGAGATATTACACCTAACAAGCTCTCTTGAGAGAGATGGTGGCAAAGCAGGTAAGCTATCAACAAAAATACTGAATGGCAGCATTCCCTGGGGTTTGCTTAAGTTTGAAAGTAGATGGGAACTGTGAAGAAATATAATGCAGTCTGGTAAAGAAGATGCAGCATAACTCCACTGGTCTCAGACACAGTAATATACCAGTATAAAAATCTCATATTAACCTGGAATATAGGTAACATCATAAAACATTTTAAAGTTGCTTAGCTTACATTTGTCCTTGATGCATCATCTTCAGTGTGTTGTGATGTTGAGATCGGTTTATGCTGTAAACTCTTTAGAATGGAATCCCAGGATTTTTTACCTGCTGTGGAAAAAAGACCCTGCAAACGTTTTCTGGGCTGCCTATGTTAGATTTTGACATGCTAAATGTAAAATGACCACTAAGCTAAAACAGCAGTCAAATGGGGTTATGTTCTAGGCCTTGATTCCATCTCAGGATAAGCAAAGCCACTGAAGCCACTTGTGGTCTTGAGGTTTTCTTTCCTTCCCACATGAACGTATGTGCATACATGATGGGAGCCCTAACACTGGTCTTCTAGGATCTGAAGCAAGTGGAGCGGGACACAGCAGTTCTTGGGTGTTTCAAATGATTACTTTTTTTTTGTTATTATTGTCTGGATTGCTTCTTAATCTGTGTGATATTTATTATAATCCTTTCTCAGAATTTGTGAATGCCTTCCAATGCAGGACCAGTAGTATTGGTTTTGTAGAGTCACAGCCCTTCTCTACTTCTGAAACTTAGATTGACGTGTATCAATTCTTTAGCTGTTTTGAGGAGAAGCTTCATGCGGGGTTCATGGTGAAAAGCATGCTTGAATTTGAGGAAATAGATGTTTTCCAAAAAGTTGTGGTTTACCTTATTACTTCTGCTTGCTTTTAGTGGATTCTGGAAGACGACATCCTAAGCAGATCCTCTTAACTAAGAAAGAATGCAGCCTTACATTGAATTATCCAGAGACCTCAATCTGTATTACTATATTACATTCTCAAAAAGGAGCACAGTGATGTGATGATTTGTAGATTTGGACAACAGCTTTGATGGAGTAGGGGATAAATCTATTGATTCTTGCTGTATATAGCTGTGCGTCTCTCTTAGTGGTACAGAGCTCTCCAAGTGCTCTGACAGGGTAGTAGAGCATTGGGAAGAGCTTACTCAGCAAGACTCTGATGAACCTAGCCTCACTTTATTTTTGCTTTGAGCTGTTGGGGACAGAGCAAATTTGGTTTGGAAGTCATGCTGGCAGGAGTTCGTGGTCTCCTCCCATGTTGACTGCCCTAGCACACTATTAAGACAATAGCATGAGCTACTAGGACACTCTGGC
This sequence comes from Bolborhynchus lineola, assembly GCA_025448015.1. Lineage (NCBI taxonomy): Eukaryota > Metazoa > Chordata > Aves > Psittaciformes > Psittacidae > Bolborhynchus > Bolborhynchus lineola. Next base: position 11,447 of record JAOEHX010058888.1, read on the forward strand.
TCCTATGCAGGGCTGGCTTTCAGCAGTCTGGCTCAGACTGTGGCCTGGAGAGCAGGGTTCCTTGCAGCTGCTTGGGTTGTCTTGCTAGTAATGAGGTAGTGCATGGGTTACCATTTGACTTCAGCACAAGCAAAGCTTCCAAGGACCTGAGTTGCAATGTTATCTTGGGGTCCCTGGTAGCATTTTTCAGAATTGCTAACATGCTTAAATACTAAACTATTGTTGAACAACCAGACACCTGTAAACCTTTGGAGCATGGTAGAAGAACACTGTAGATGTTTTGGAGAAATCCCATTGAATATCTGTCTTGACTGTTACTCATTCACACACAGCTGAAGGTCTGGGATCAGTTATTTTTCATTGAAGCAGAGAGGGTCTCTTGTGAAAGTGGTTGCGAAGCATCCCACATTGACATTCTGATTGTGTTCATATCCAGGTGTGCATGTACATGCGACAGGGATCCTGCTACAAACAATTCTGGCTTGTCAGAAAAGGTGTGTGTACATTATTGCTTGAAAAACCTCTGTGATTCAGGGACCCATGCTAGGTAACATCTGTGTTAGTCTATATGTGTGTATATATACAAGAATGTGATGCTGCCAGGTTGCTTTTGCTGTGTTAAATATTTAATTATCAGATATACTTTTTTAAGATAGTGTGTTACGGGGTTGGCTCAAGAAACAAAAGGCAAAAGGTTACGAAGCTGTCTTCACAGGCTCTTATTACCTTGTTGAAAAAAGAATGTCATAATATTTGTTTAAAAAATTAGAAGAAAAAAATCCTAATGTAAATGAAACATGTTTAACATCTGAGTAAAGCACAGAATGAAGAGTATTAGTGTTGAGATTGTGATGCATGCAGGTTCCAGTCAGTCTAAATTGTTTGCCTTTCTTAGCTATTCAAAACTTAAGTCATGTTGAAGACATTAAGGTACCTCATTTTTAGCCAAGCACGTGGAAGAAATGGTGACCGAGTGCAACAAAGGGCTCAGACAACTTAAATCTAAAAATCTTGCCTCTTCTGGTGATCAAGGTTTGTGCATTTAGCGGGAGCTCAGGAGTAGACAGTGAGTAGGCATACTGTGCTCAGTTTCTGCCTTCTTCCTGGCCAGATCAATCTTTGTCAGCGATGTGGTAGGATTGAGTGGGCCCTCAGCAAGTCTGCTGATGACACCAGCTATGGGGTACGGTCCACACACTGGGGGAAGGGATGCCATCCAGAGGGACCTGGACAGGCTTGAGAGGTGGGTCAGTGCAAATTTAATGAAGTTCAACAAGTCCAAATGTAAGGTCCCTGTGCCTGGGTTGGTGCAATCCCAGGCACAAATAGAGATTGGGCGGAGAACTTCTTGAGAACATTCCTGAGGAGAAAGACCTGTGGTTGTTGGTTGGTGAGAAGCTCAACATGACCCAGCAGTGTGTGCTTGTAGCCCAGAAAGCTGACTGTATCTTGGGTTGAATCTAAAGGAGAGTGTCTAGCAGGTCAAGAGAGGTGATTATACCCTACTACTCTGCTCTCATGAGGCCCCACCTATGGTCCTGCATCCAGCTCTGAGGGCCCTGACAGAAGAGGGATGTGGAACTATTGTCCAGAGGAACAATCTAAGTTCAGAGGAGGGCCACGACAGTGCTAAAAGGGCTGAAGCACTTCTCCTATAGAGACAGGTTGAGGGAGTTTGGCTTGTTCAGTCTGCAGAGGAGAAGGCTGCATGGAGACCTTACAGTAGCCTTCCAGTATCTGAAGGGGGCCTGCAGGAATCTAGAGAGGGACTTTTTACAAGGGCATGTAGTGACAGGACACAGAGGCTTGGTTTTAAACTGAAAGAGGGGAGATTTAGATTAGATATGCAGAAGAAATCACTCTGAGGGTGGTTAGACACTGAAACAGATTTCCCATAGAAGCTGTGGCTGCCCCATCCTTGGAAGTGTTCAAGGCCAGGTTGGAGGGGACTTTGAGCAAACCGGTCTAGTGGAAAGTGTCCCTGCCTGTGGCAAGGGGGTTGGAACTGGATGGTCTTTAAGTTCCTTCCAACCCAAACCATTCTGTTATCCTAATAAAAACTTGTAACTTTACAGGGATAATTTTTCTTAGGGCTGTTGGTTCTTCTTCTGCAGTGCCTCCTGTTCAAAAGGAAGTAAACTGGAATCAGTAGTCTCATTGGCTTTAAATGAGAATAGACTGCTGAAGAGTGCTCATTCAGCAGTCCAGGTCAGCCTCATTAGTTAGGAGCTCCGAAGCTGGAACCAAAATTGTCAGCTTCTGCGTTGCACCCAAATGTAGAATCTACCCTGATGTGAAATATGGGAAATGCAGATAAGATTTTATATGGTGCCTTTTAATTCCTTTTCCAAAAGAAAACTAGTGAAATAAATTTGTTGTCTTCCTCTTTTGTAAGGAAGAATGGTGCCTGAATGAAGATGAAACAGTTAACAACTCCTAGAAATATGGATGGCTTTACTAATGTCTGTATATATGTATACACAGGTGTATTTTTCATGTACCTATGGGTAGAAATCCCTTTTCTTGTTTCTGTGAAATTCAGTCTGGAATAATCTATGTAGGAAAGAAGTGATCTAATTTGAGTATTACGTACTGAAACAATGAAGCTTTATAGTCCATTGGTTTTGTATGCAAGATTCCTATGAGAATATAATTTTCATGACTCTATAAAAATGTCATTAATGTGTTTAGTAACTACTCTTCTATGATCTATTAATTATAGTAGATGACATTGGATATGAACAGAACTTATATGCTGAATTCTAAAAGACTAACTTTATTTGCCATAAATGTGTAATCCTTAGGTTCTGGTCTTAAACTATCTTATTTGATAATGTAACAAACCTGGTGTCTTAAAAAAAATTAGTATCAGCAAAATCCTGTATATATTTAATTGAAAAGATCCTTTTGTTGCATTAGTGGTTTGCATTGAAACAAATTAATGTAAATTTATATGAAATGATCTGCCTCATCCTGCAACAGCAGGGAATTACTCTGATACTACTTTAAATTTTCTCTTATTTACAGGGTAGTTGTTTACCTTTAATGAGTTTACTTCTAACTTGGATCAGTATAACAAAAAGTAAGATAAGGTTTCTAAGCAGTTTTTTCTTTATAAAGAGATAAGTGTATTAATTTTAGTATTGCTTCTGCTCAGTCATGGTAGTTAAACTGCAAGATGTTTTCTCCTCCAGCCTTATGCATGCACATGGGTGGGAGAGAAACCAAGACCAACCCTTGCCCCAGTTTCAGAGAGGACAGTAGAGCAAAAAATAAATAGATGATATAGCTGCATTATGGTTGTAATGCCTGTAGTATTTTGATACTGCTATCTAAAGCAGGCTTGAAATTTTAAAATGATAACTTTTCCAGTCTATGTGTGAGTTTCTGATTTTCTGTTTTGTGGAAAACCACCTTATACTCTTGGTTGCCTCTTTCTTCCTGTTGTTGGTTCTTTCCATGACAAAAAAACTTAGACCTGCTAGACCTGTCTGTGCTGTGGTACAGTAGAAAATGTGAAAGAATTAATTTTATTCTTCATTCAACTTCCCTTTTACGGGGATCTCCTCATGAGGGCACAGGCAGAAGTTTCTGATACATGTCACTTTTGATGTTGCATTTCATGAATCTTAGGGGAATAAATGGGTATTATAATTTGTGATAATTGCATTAGAATTGGGTTCATTTGCAGTTGATTTCTAAGTTCGGTTTGGTTTGATTTTTTTTTTTTTTTTTTTTTGGTCTGTTTTACAATTTGAGTGAATCTTGAAAGGACGCATCACAATACATGGTGCATGGAAAATATTAGCAGAAAAGTGAAATCATGTATTGAAGCTTTTGTGACTTTGAAGGTCAAAATGTTACTTTATGGTATCTCTTGCATCTTAAATATTTTGAACTAAAATGTTGGTTTGTATCTGTCCCCAGGCTCTAGATAGCAAAAGCTACTTGTGGTATTATTACTGCTGTGAATGTTAACTGGGTTATAGTTCTTCTCGTTTAACAAGAATTGCACAATTTATCTGAATAAAACTATTGTTTTGTTTGATATTGCTTTCCATGACCACTCAGTCCAGTGACAAAATGCTTATTGATTTCTACGGGAGATGCACTTAGTTGGCCTGTAGTAAACTGTGTGAGTGTCTAGGTACTGTGTTGTAGAAAGCTAGCTTGATGTTCAGTGCACTGCACGACTGAAAAAATAAGGTTTTCTGTAAGGCATCTTAGATTCACACATTTCATTCTGCTAATTGCATGTGTCTGATTTTACTGAAAGTGTTATTCTGGATGCTTTGCACTAAAAGATTTCTCTCTTTTTCACACTCAGTACATTGATTCCACCCCCACACCCCCACCCCGCTCTCTCCTGTCCCTGGGGTTCTTTATCAGCATTTCAAGCTCACTGCCTATCCTTTGCTCCAAATAATTTGTGCTTGTGTACCAATTAATATTATTTTCAGTAGTTAAATAGCTTCCATGTATGGTTTTATTATCATATCATAATATATTCACTAGTTTTCATCTGAGAATCGTTGAGTCGTAGGAGTTGGATTAAGGAAAAGTTTTAAACTCTATTTAGGCTGAGTAAGCAGATATCTTTGATCAGTTAAACACACTGTGTGTCTTTATAGCTCTCTACAGGAGTAAAGAATTAAAAAGGCAAGCAGTAAGTAAATACCTTAGAAGACACTTATTTGTTAAAATGTGCTTCACCTGGAAAAGTATTCTTAATCTGCAGATTTCCTGTTTGCTGTTAGGTTGTCGAATGAGATGTGAATATGAATTTCAAACGCAAAGCTTAATCACTGAAAATATTTTACTGCCTTTTGCTTGCAGTTTTATGGTACTGCTTTTTTTTTTTTTTTTCTCTTAAACTTGATAATCTAAAGTAATTGCAGTAATAAGTAAGGAATAAGGTAAAGGCAAATTATAGCGAAATGCTTTGAAAAATAAAAGCTTTGTGATTTAAAATTTGCGTTCAAAATGTTCAGAGCCATCTAATTTCCTCAAGAAAATCTCTTTAGCATGCAGTTACCCTTAGTTTTAAAAAGCAGAACTATTTATCTTTTCTGAGTAGGAGTAATATGGCTTAACCAAGAATGCATTGGAATAATCAACATGTGAAGCAGAGATATTGTACATAAATATGTTATTGCCTATAACATAATGAAAAAGAGGCTCACAGAAGCAAAATAAAGGAAATGTGTTCAGGTAGATTCTTTTGTCTGCTTGTCAAAGATTTCCTTTGAATGTTAACTTAGTTGTTTCTGATCCAGGAAATACATTTAGTAATATAGTTATGTATTATCTTAGTTTCTTGCTCTCACGCTTGGTTAGATCATCTCTTGCCATGATGAGTGAAACTAGAACATACGGAGATGTGTGGCAGCCTGAGGGCACTTAGTTCATGGCTCAATAAACATTCAAAATGAGAGAGATGTCGAGGTGGTCCTCTTCATGAGAGCTGTGAAACAGCTAATTGTTCAAAACTACTGTACTTGGAAATTAATGAACAGAACCATGTAAGTAATTCTCACTATATGAGGTGACTGTCACCTTGGTCCCTGATAGATTTTTTCTTTTTTTTTTAAGCATAATATTTTTTTCTCAGCTGTGCAATTGCGTGGCATAAATATGGTGTCTGCAGTTATATGTCAGAACATGCAACTGATTTGGTAACTTCAAATCAAAATTTTACACTTGGAATTTTGCTAATGTATCAGTGGTGTTTCCTTTTTTTAGAAAAAATCATGTATTTAAATGTGTAGTAGAGCTGACCCCTGAAAAAGTACTTCACAAACCCCCCTTCATGAGACTCTTGAAACTTTGGTATCTATGTTAAGAAGTTTGATTCATGAGGTGTAATGTTACAACCTGACAAACTTCAACGCAGAATTATTGATCTCAGAGCTGCAAATAATACTCATGAGTAGGGAATCTCCCAGTTTATCTTCAGCAGTTAGTAGTATTGAGCACTTACTGCTTTTGCTGTTTATTATTTATTCATAGATAAATTAGCTGGCTTTATAGAACTTGTTTGATAGCTGTAAGCATGTTTATTTTTGCACAGAAAGAAAATTTGGGTCTAATATTGGGTCTTAGAGGTAACAGGAAGTTATAATTGTCCTCTAAAATTGAGAGGATTTATCAGATGCTTGAACCTTGGGTATCAAGTTGCAAATTTGACCTATGTCCACAATATATGGGAAAAATTAGTCCACTATTTTTGTGAATCTGAGGGCCACAGTGACAGAGGGAGAAATCCAAAACACTAAATTAACCAAATTATGGTATTGCTGATGGTTTTAAATATTTAAATGAAGTTTGTATATCACTCTAGAAGATGAGATCTAGCTAGGCTAGATGCATGTAGGTTCAATGCAGACATTACTGAGTTAAATTCTTCAGCCTGTTCAGTGTAAAAAGTCAGTCTAGGTGATTCCAGTTGCCCTTGAATAAATACTGTTTGTCAAAACCTAACATTCAGTCGAGTACATATGAAGCAGCATGAAATGGATGTACTAGAAATGAGATGTCAATAGATTACATGGGGTAGAATAATCAAATAGTGAGTCTATACAATTAGACTGGATGGATAAAATGGATGGCTTTAGGCAACCAATAAAAAACTTCTGGTTACATGTAAACTTGAAAGTTACATTGATTTATCATTTTGAAAACACCCTCCACACCCCCCAACCCCTTCCCCTTCTCTACCATATAGAGTTGATTGTTGCAATTATGGCAATGAGATTTGAAAAACTTTTGTCTGTCTCTTTCCTTCCATACATATTTAGTATACAAAGCAGGACTCCATGGATACAGTTTTTGAGTTCCAGTGTGCTTAAAGAATCTGGTTGCCTGAGCAAGAGGAAAAGGGTAGGACTAGGAAAGGGAAGGTTAAGGAATCTGAAACAGGGTCCCAGGTGCATACCACTGTGTTTGAATGTGGCTGTGTACACACCTGCAGTTAGTTTAAGTACTGTTGCACCTGAGTGGAGTCAATTGGTAATAAAAGAAGTCTTTATATTGGCTATTTGTTTTCTGAAGACTTTCAGATATCTATGAATTCAAAACTTATGTGGTAATGTTTGGGTGTACTTCAGTGAGCTAAAGAAAACTTTTAGTGCTCAGAAGGAGCATGATTAAATCCTTAGTGGTATTCATAGAATCACAGAATGATTTGGGTTGGAAGGACCTTAAGCACCATCTAGTTCCAGCCCTCCTTGCCATGGGGCAGGAACACCTTCCAATAGACCAGGTTTCTCAAAGCACCATCCAGCCCGGCCTTGAAAGCCTCAAAAACTCTCTGGGAAACTTGTTCCAGTGTCTAATCACCCTTACAGTAAGGAATTTCTTCCTTATTTCAATCCTCTTTCAGCTTAAAGCCATTCCCCCATGTCCTGTTACTACATGCTCTTGTAAAAAGTCCCTCTCCAGATTTCTTGCAGGTCCCCTTCAGATACTGGAAGGGTGCTGTAAGGTCTCCATGCAGCCTTCTCCTATGCAGACTGAACAAACCAAACTCCCTCAGCCTGTCTTTATAGGAGAGATGCTTCAGCCCTTTTAGCATTGTCGTGGCTCTCCTCTGGACTTGCTCAATCAGTTCCACATCCCTCTTGTGTTCCACAGCCGTCTTGGACTCAGAGTTGGATGGTAGGTGGGGTCTCATGAGGGCAGAGTAGCAAGGGAGAGGAATTTTCCTGGACTGCTGGTCACGTATCAGTGTTACACAGAAAATGCTTAAGTCGGGCAAAGTGGCAGTTTCTGTGATGTACTGATTATGAAGAAATAAATTTAAATAAGTATAAATGCAAATGCTTTTGCATCAGTGGGCTTTCTTTAGGATGCAGCATATTTTTCTTATTTTTTCTGGGTACTTTTGCTGTTCCCCTTGGTGATAGTTAAAGGTGAAATATATTGTTAGTCTGATAAGATATTACCTCCTATCCTCTACTTCAAAATATCTTTGAAGAGGACAGTTAGTGGCTTATGAAAATGTGCATTGGATAGTGACTCTGAATTATAAATTGTAATCTTAGATAAGCTGGGTGTTTAAATTAAGTTTTAAGAATATTTCAACTTCTTAAATTAGTGATATAATTTTACTGTTTGACTTATTTTATGAACTGCTGGTCTTTGTCCTGTTGCTTTCCATGTAGCTCTATTCAGGAAGCAGCTGCTTATACGAAAACAGGGTTATAAGTGTAGTGTCTTGTTTCGCATAGGAAATACACTGGGTTGACTATCATGAGCCCTTATTGCCTTAACATATGTCAAGATCTAGTAGTGACTTTTTCCATACCTGGAAATGTTTAAACAGATGCCAGTGGGAAAGTTGAGCAGAGTAGAGCAAATTGAGTTGGGTTTAAGAATCCATGACCTTTCTATCCTACATATGAAATTCATTTTTTTCAAATGCTGTTCATATTGTGCTGCATATTAATTACATATAACGTATTCTTTATTCATAGTATACCACTGATAATAACATAAAATTACATTTTGAATTCCCAGTGATACCTTAATTTAATGTTTCATTTATTTCTCTTCTTTTATCTAATCTTCTGTCCTTTGAAAAAATGTGATTAAAATCACTGCATTTATTAAAAAGAAATGGGCTAAAATGTATCAGTTTGGTCCACTAGGACCTGGAGTTAAAAATTCCTTTCTGGGGTATGCCTTTCTTTGCATGGCAGATTTTAGGAGAGAAGAGGGCTGATTAAAGCTCGGAAATAGGTAGGATATTGAAAAATGGAAGAAATTATCTGCTTTAGTTACTGCTTTCTCATTTTTCAGGTAAGCAATTCTGTTTTCTCCTTTCTCTTGTCTCAGGAAGCTCTAGTAATTATGAATTTGTGAAATCTGGAATGAGATGTGGGACAGAGTTGTGATTTCAGTGATGTATTCTGCTTACTTTTCTTATCCCCTAGTGCAGTTTTCCAGCAGACTGTCTTGCAGTCTTCCCCAGCTGTCAGTCAAGTGATGAGGAGAGCTGGGTTTGGGCTCACTGCCCTTTTGTGTATGTCAGGCTGAGCAGAGTTAGTGACAGGATCTTTAGGATGGGATAATGCAGCCATGTAAATGGCCCTGCTGCTGCAATTTGACATTCTTTCTTGGTCGAAAGAGACTTTCTCATTTCTGACTCCAAAGCAACCAGCAAAGCCTTGTATATGTTTCAGCATGGGATCAAGGAGCTTAAGGTTAAATGTTCTCCTTTCACTGTATAAGCAGAATTGTGGAACTATTTCACCAGCATGCAGCCAGTTTTTAGAATTTTAGACTCTATTGCTTAGAACAAGGTCTCTAAACAATATATATATATATATATATATATATATATATATACACACAATGTGTCTTCACATGTCAAAGTGAAGATATACTGTAGTGCTATCTAGATGAATTGATACAATTGTGAATGTCAGTCTTGCCGTTTTTATGATACAGTCAGTATGTTGCACTTCATGTATTCCAACATATATAGTTCCTGAAATCTTGGAGCGCAAGCTTACTAACTGGTTCTGAGTAGATGCCTCAAAATCCTTATTTTGAAGCTGTTGAGGAAAAGGGAAAAATGGGTGGATTAGAAGGTTCGTGAATGTGCATTGATTCCTGATGCAGGTTATTTACTGACAAAGCTTGTCTTAATTGGTCTTTTGTGTTTATAGAAGACAAAAATCAGTTTGTGTTTAGAAGTTGAATTAACATCCTGTAATTTGTAACTTTATGCTTATTTTGTTACTTTGGCTTTGATTAAATTGCTACTGGTTTATCCTTCTGAATTTTATATTATATTATGTGATTATCTTTGCCTATTTGATGTTATGCATTTCTGTGTAATTATGATGTTGTAATCTTTTTTTCTTGGTCTGTGAGATTGAGTTAAATGATATCAGTTTAGGAAGTATGATATAACATTGTTAACTGATTGCCTAAATCTGTAGGGAGCGGTTCACTTATCAGTGAGTAAAATTTTAGCCTAGCTCTTTTCCGAAACTAGTATTATGTTGAAATGCTTTTGAAATACTTGCATTTATTTTTATGGTTGTCCCTCTTTGTTCTTATTGTCTGGCTGATTAACTACATTCAAAACATGATTTGCTGATCCTATAGTGGCAGGGCTTTTTTGAAGTGTAAGTTAATGAAATTTAATGCTGTTTGTGCTGGCTTTTTTAGGTCTTTTGAGCACCCATTAAGTAGGTTAGCTGCTCACTTGTTAAGCACTTCCAACAGTGTGAATTAGAAAGAATCTGCCTTTACTGAATGCACCTATTGCACATATTCATTCTAATTGTCATTCTTGATTAGTTTTTTCTCCCTCTGCCCCCATGCCTTGATTCTGCAAATTCAGAGCACCAATTTTGTGATGCCACAACTTAGTACACCAGAAGGTTTTACTTCCTCATCATCAGTAAATCAGTTTCTTTGTCATGAATGTTAAAGCTTGCATTCTGAAGCCCAGTGCACCTTTCAGTCCTTTAGAAAGGAAGGAGCTGCTTTTGTTGGAGCAATTTGATGCGAGCTGGGAAGAAAATTAACTCTGTGCAGGATCTCTGTGGTTGTGTGACAGTCTTTTGAGGGGTTGGTTGGGATGAATGAGTTTCAGCCATGGTAAATTGTTCTCAGCTCCAGTGATGATGCATTTTCTTCCTTTGTGCTTTTTTCCTTGAGGAAAATTCTTTGTCTGATTTTTGTAGATATACGTATATTTGTGTGTAAGGTAGGTATGTTTATGTGTAGAAGAGTAATACATAGCAGTCGTTTTGTCAGGCTTAATCTCTGTAACATGTAGATTCCTTACTGCAGACAAAGTGAAAAATTTGTTACACTTCTACAGTGTGCAGAGAATATAGAAATTCACATTGGTTATTCAGAAGTGGGGAAGGTCTTTGTGAGATGTGGTGACAAGCTGAAGTTTCCTTTTTTAATTTTAGTGGAAAAAGTAACAAACTCCACAATTTAATAAATATAAAATAGAAGACTAGATAATGATGCTTTTAGCTGATTTCTGTTAATTTGGGCTTTTTCCTTCCTTTGTAACTTTTCAGTAATTGTAGCTTCTCGTGCTTTTGCCAGGAAAAACATTTCAACAAATATGTATGTTTTTTCTTGAAAACTAGTATGAAAAGAACTGCCTTGAGGGTAAAGGGACTGTTTTATTGTCTAGGAATAGTGTGGTAAAGTACTTCTTAGAGCCCTAGAATACCACATTGGAAGGCACCTCAGGGATCATCTGGTCCAGCCTTTTTTGGCAAAAGCACGGTCTAGACAAGATGTCCCGAATTCCTGCCCAGCTGAATCTTTAATGTCCAACTTTGGGAAGTCCACCACTTCCCTGGGGAGACTATGCCAATGGCTGATTGTTCTCATGGTGAAAAATTTTCTTCAGGTGTCCAACTGAAATCTCCCTGGGAGTAACTTGTAACTGTTACCCCTCATCTTCTGCATGTGATCCCTTGTAAAAACGGAGTCCCCATCATCTTTGTAGCATCTGTTAAATACTGAAATGTGATGATAAGCTTACATCCAGTGATAACCTCATAGTGTTTTTCAAATTTAAAGGTTGCATGTAAGAAGTAGCGCTGCTTCATGCCATCTGACAGTTTAGTAGTGGGCCCTAGATGTAAAGCAAGATGTGGCAGAAACAAGCAAGCAAAACTAGCATTTGTACTATGTAGGCAGCCTTGCCTCTGTTCGCTTATTTCACGTCACTTACACAAGTTTCTTCTCATCCTTGTCTGACAAGCCTTAATGACTTGACTCAGTCTGTATAACTGCTTTCATTTCTTGCTATTACTTCATTTTTCCATAAGATTCTTTTCTTAAAACTTTGAGTAAGAAATCTGTCTGAAGGGAAATACGGGTTTTGTGTTGACTAGAAGGAAATTTGTCACTTTGAAGTTATGCTATTATATTTCTGTTGCAGTGATCTTGGGATCCAATCTGTTGAATGGTTCCTTTGCAATTTGCATGGATCTTAAGGTTGCATATCTGCATGTGATAATGATTGCCAGTGTTAATGAGTTGAGTGGGCCGAGAGAGTGACTTTAAAATACATTCTTTATTGGTGCTTATTTTCAGGCTCGGCATCAACCCTTTTGTGAATGACAAATTGGTTACTCAATGCTGCTTGCAGAAAATCATGCATATATCAGTGTTAGACAATATCTTTTAAAATAATTTTAGAGAATGTTCATGTAGAATTTTGGCACGATATTTTTGAGCATAAATCCTTGGTAGTGCTGCTGCCTTAAGTTCATCCCAAAATGAGTGCGGTTTTAGGTTGTCCTCACTCCCCCCGCTCTCCCATGATTTAGTCTTGAGTGAATCAGCATAGACAATCTGCATGGATTAAAAACAGAGGTACAGTAACAAAGTTTTTAACACTAAGTAGTTTACTCTCTGGATACAGCAAGCTAACTGTTGGTCTTGGATGAACCCTTTGCTGAATACGAAGCACTGTCTTGCAGGCATTTTTCTTGGATGGTTGTTGATTGTTGAGACTAAAATTCATAAACGATATTCATTATACTAGTTTTTACAATATATTCACAGACATTTAAAGTTTGATTTTGAGATAATATTTTGTTTTGAAGTAACTTGAAGTAAAAGTGTATTGACAAACTTAGCAACCTTCTCTAAAATCCAGATGGGCATACCTTCCCCATTTTCATTTATATACTCAGTGTATTAAAATTATTAAAAAATGAAAGCATTCACAAATAG
>JAOEHX010058889.1:0-28425 GCA_025448015.1 Bolborhynchus lineola
GCATCCTCCCCTCTCATCGGCTCTGTCTCGGTGCCCGCACTGACCACCGCCGGGGCAGACAGAGCAGAGCTCCCAGATCGAGCCCGGGTCATACGGCGAGTGCTCACCATCCTGCTCGCCTGCCCGTGTGATCTGCCGCGCAAACTGCCTCACCCCGCCCTGCTCGCTTGCACTCCCTGGGGCAGCCTTTACCCAGTCAGGTCCGGTGCCGCCTCTCCTGGCACCGCCCCTGTGATTCAGCTCCTCGCGTCCGCTGGGCTGCCGCCCCTGGGCAAGCGCTGTCGAGGACTTGGGGCTCCCTCTGTGCCCGTCGCTGCTCCGAGTTGAAGCTCCGGGATGCCGAGCCTCCCCCCGATCAGCCGCTGCAGGCGTCCCCTCTCGAGACAGTCACCTCATAAACCAAGGTTATTTTACAGGTTTAAAAAAATGAATTTTAATAGACATTTAGGAACTCAGGTAAATAAACATTTTACATTCTAGTTACAGTTTGGAGAGGAGCAGGCCATTCCTATGTAGATAAAAATAGAACAGAATTAAGGACTAATAGTAAATTTAGCACATTGTGTCCAAATCTATCGTATTCATAATTTTCTTTAGTAATAATACAATGCTCTGAAGTGAAGTAAATCCATTAAAAAGTAAGTATAGGATAAACTCTAAAGAAATGAGCTATTACATCAGTATCTTTTCTAATCTTGCTCAGAGTTAGAAAAATATTTCCTAATAGGTCTCCCCGAAGAGACCTATTTGCGTTATCCTGCTACCCTGTTCCGCTTTTCCAAAGCAACAAAATTATTTTTCTGTTTCTTTTGGACCCTCACATCTCTAGACGAAATTACAAGGCAATTCACATATTCAACCTGAGTTTATTCAGTAGAGTGTAGGGAAGGAGAAAGAGGCCTTTCCTACGTGTAGATTGTGAGGGTGATTCAAATGCAAAAACAAAAATGAGGCACCTTGTCTTTGCTGAGCCTGGTTAAGATTTTACTTTTTCCTGTCCTCAGCTCGATATCCTTGGGTGTCACTCAGGGATCAATCCTGGTGAAAACAGCTGGACAAAAGCAATTGCAACCAATGAAAAACAGAAGTTGGATTCTGGACTTAATGATGTCTTGTCTTCTGAACAGTCCCTCTGAAGAGTAAGGCATCACCTCTAACCCTGCCATTTCATAGACCCTAATAGCACAATTGATGTAAAGACGTGCAAAGTCAGTGCCAATGATAGTCCACACTATTTCTGTAGTCAGTCTAAGTAAAGAGGTGCAGGTGCACAGAGGAGTGTATGCTGCCATCTCTTCAGTGGAGACCGGATGTGATTTTTCCAGCTCCTCCATGTGTGCCTGTTTGAGATGCAGCTGCTGGAAGCTCAGTGCTTAACTGAGAGGCCCAAGCCATAATTAGGGATTGTTGTTCCTCCTCCTTTGTGAACACTGCATGAATTTGCATGATTGCAAGTACCCTCCCTGCCAGGATGACGTTATGAGATTTTAATACTTCACTAAAATAAGAACATGAACTCTGATATTGTTTTGATGCTTTTAAATTATGCTTTTCTGAGCAACTATCATAGAACTCTATCAATCTACAGTTTGAACCTATTTTGAAGCAAGTAGTTTCAAATCTACTTTAAACTTTTGGAGTAAAATTAGCTTTCAGAGCTTTCCCGTTCTCCTATATTTTAGGGACAAAATTCCTCTTTATATTAAAGACTTTGCATTCTCTGTACTGTGGAGTCTTGAACTGATTCCAGTTCAGTATAGATAAAATTACGTGCTCTTACATTTACTAGAACAACACAGAAAAGTAGCAAGAATATTCCTTTCAGTAGCTTTTCCTTGAAAGACTTCTGAGTGTGTGTGGATTTATATATTACATGCAGTAAGAGAGAGAAGGGACTCATAAAACCTTTGTGTTAAAAGTTATCCAGTTTAAGCTGTGGTTCAGACTCCACATTCAGGGGCCAGATGCAAAAAGTATGGGGTAAAATGCATAGGCTATATTACACAACAATTTGGATTAGCACAGCTGTCCCTTATGGTATTAAGATGTGTGCATCTCAAGTTTTTTCCAGGACAACTATTGTTGTTTCTAGAAACACAGTGTATTTTGTATGAAACTCACTGCACTTCCAGTAGGTATATTTATGCAGTCAGTTAGTGTCCAAAACATAGGTGAATTGCCCTGGGTTGTGGAAGGCAATGATTTCCAGGACACATTTTCAGCTCTGAGACTGTTTCGGGAAGCTTGGCTGAAGGAAAATCATGTTAAATTCTCTGAATTTCCCATCTGTGCAAATGCAGATGATGAAACTAGCTTATCTCACAGAATGACAGGAGACATAATTAGCTAACGTTTGCACAGTCATCTGAAGGCTCTTTCTCTCTAAGTATTGAGTATGGTGCTTGCCAGCCTGTCCAAAGAGATTTTTAGTGAACATTGTAGAATATAAAGGAACAGAAAAATACAGACATTTACAAAGTCCTAAAAGTCTGCAAGAAAGGGATCAGACATTCTCAAAAGCAAAGATGGGAAGAAAATTTTACAGATAAGGTTGCATTGCACAAATGTGAGAATCAATCAGAGAAATTTCCTGGAAGCAGTCCACTAAGAAGATGGTTAGATGGGTTTCTAGCAGAGGTGGAGAAAAAGTTTATTGCTTGCTGGAAATACCCATCTAACAGGTAAAAGCTTGGTAGGATAGAAGTTCTTAGAAGTCCTAAATGTGAACAGATATTAACTTAATGTGTTTCCAGATGACAATAAAATGGAACCTTAAATAACTACATATCAAAACAAAGTTTTGCTAAAAAAATACTCCTTTTTCTATCAGGCCACAGCTTAACTGCACAGAAAATGCTATACCACACTTTAATAGCAAGGCAAGGCATGAAATGTTAAATGGGATTCAGATCTGAATTTCAGCAGGGAGGACCAAGTGGCAAGTTAATGAAAGGAGTTTTATCCTCAGATGAGATGAGCTGCTGAGTATCTCAGAAGCTCAAATTACCACCTTTTGTGATGGTAAACAGTAGTATATTAATATCAGTTTTAAGCAATCAGCTTTATAGTGACAATTATAAAACCACAGTGCAGAATACCTATTCTTCAGACAAGCATCGCTTAAATTCATGTATAGAATGTCTTTAGGCTTAAGTGAGGGTTTAGTGGCATGCAGACTGATTCATGAAAAAGAATAATTTTCATTCTTAATGCAGGAAATTTATCAGTTCTATACACTTAAAGAGCATCTTACTGGTGTAGAATCTCACATCAACAAAGACATCTTGTAAAATAAATAAAAAATAAACCAAAACCTCTTGGCATGAATGAGTTCATCAATATCACATGTGCAGCAAGAAAATTTGCATCATTACCTTTCTTTCATGGCCCAATTATGAGTATTTTAGTGTTTCTACATCTCGGCACTGCAACAAAGCCAATGTGAAACTCTGTTCCTTAGCTCTCTGTGAGATAATTATTCACAAGCTAGCACATACTTATTTTCAAACACTTACTTTCTTCCTTCCCCAGTTCAGTGAAGCAGTAAATAGAGAGGGAAAAAAAGGCTCTCTCTAAACAGCATCAGATCAGTGGTGCAGGAAATAGCAAGCAGCTCCCTGCAGGAGCATATGCATTTTTAGCAAATTCTACCAGCAAATGATAATCATCCAGTTAATTATATTTAATTGCTCTCCGCATCAAAACAATAAATAATGAGAGAGTCCAGTGCTGCTTGTTGGAGATTATAACTTGACATAAAAATGAGAAATACAAACAAAAGGATAAATATGCATTCAGTTCTTCAAAATAGACTAAAAATGCTGAGTGAAAATTGTTTTGATGTTGGCCAACATCTATCTCAGAGGCAGAAATTTCACAGAAAAAGAATCCCAGGTTTTCTGGGAAAATTCCAATCAATGAATCTGCCTGAAGAAGCCACTGCCTGCAAGAGCTTTAAGTCATGAATACTTAAGGGAGGGGGATACATTTTTGGAAGAAAGGTGGAAGCATGAGGAATATGGAAGATAAAAGGATTTAAACAAAGGAAGGAAATGTTAATGATGGCAGCTGTTAGGTTCCCAGGAGGAGTTACAGAAGTTCCCACAGAGATTCATTTCAAAATGTATTGGACAAAACCTTTGAAAGTAGGCTGAAAGGAGCAACCCTGAGTAGAGAAAGAGTTGTCTTATATGATGAGCTCGAACTGATCTTTCACAATTGAACAGTCAATAGAAGGTATGAACCCCAGAGAACATGGATTAATTAATTACAAAATTCTCCTAGGTTTCTTTAAGTAAAATCTAGAAGTTCATCTGCTTTCAGTGGTTGCAACTGCTGGTTTAGACATGTAGCCAGTCTAAACCAAATGCTTTTCTGCATTTATTTTTCAAGCTGACGTCTCTGTGTTATTCTCTTACCACCTCTTGTTATTTTCATGGCATGTTGTCCTTTCGGACTGCATCTTAGTCTCATTAGTTCCTGCACATTGTGTTGTAAAAGAGGTGGGCAGAAATAGTAGTACCTGTAAGATCATAAACCAACCGTCTGCTTGTTGAACTCAAAATTCTTTCATATGCCATTATTTTACCCAATATCATCTTCATATTTACCTTGGGAAGTACATTCATACTTTGTAATGAAAGCGCACTTTCAGTCAAAGCAATTGAGAAGCATTTTGTTCTCATTACTTGTGAGAATTAATTAAATTCAAGTTTGAGATATGTCCATCAATGCCTTCATGAGGGATTTGATATTGTAAGAGGTAATATTCTGTGAGTTTTATAAACATTTAATTTAGAGTCCTCTGTTTTCTTAGAGTTACACTTTTAAAATACACATAGCAGCTATGTTCCATACATTTAAACCCCCTAATCTCTTTAGAAATATGATGATGGGTATTGCTAAATGCACTAGCTCAATGACTAACAGTTTAACACATTTTCACCCATTTGAATCTTATTTTGACTGTGAGAATTATTCCTCCTTTTTCCTTCACTCTGAACTTCTCTGTATTTCACTATCTTTTCTGACTCTTTTTTGCTCTGACAGATAAGCTGTGAAATCTTAAAGGCAGTCTCTGAAGGGGAACTGCTGGAAGCCTGGCTCCTGTAGGAGATACTCAGAGCAGGCAGCACTCTTTAAAGATGTCCCATTGAGATAGGAATGGTGCAGATTCTCAGCCCATAAAACATACAATTTTTGAAGAGCATTCTTATGCTGAATTAGGATGAGATGCTGATATTTATTAATTTAAAGAAAATCACTCCTTTACAAAGTAATATTCCTGTTTACAGATTTTATTAAAGCAAGCACTTTGAGACTGTAATCCAAAAGATTACTGAATAAATTTGAACTTTGAAGAACATGGAAAATGTTAAACAATATTTTCTGATGAAAACTTTTCCTGACCATTTATATCCTGCACAGTATTCATCTGTTTCTATATACAGCATAGAGGGTTGTGGTACTTTGATTTTATATTAGTGTCCATTAGAAGAACAAAAATAAATTAAAATTTTTTGGGAAAAAGTGAAAAGGAAATGAGGGGGTAGCATTATATCCTAGCAATCATGCTTATCCTATAAGAAGCTCCAAGGTAGCACTTTAGTTACTTTCACCATGAAAAAATGTTTACTTCTACATTGTTAGGCACTCATTTGTAAGGCCTCCATTATATATAGAAAATGTCAGCTCTGGTGAAATCTGTTACAATTATCTTTAAGGTTTATATTTCACTTACTTGTGTGTACAGCCTTTGATCTAGAAGAACTATATTATTGCAATGGAATATTCTAATTCAATTTTTCACATTTATAAACTAATCTAAATATAAACACAGTACATCCACCTGTAGTGACACCACATCTTTTCAGAAAGTATTGTACTTTGTAAAGTTAATGCTTGTCAGTTCTCAGTTGCATTTTATTAGTAATATTTGAAACTTTTTAATACTACTCAGTGTTTTTCATGTCTGTTACACTGCATAAGACCTGCAATAATCTATATATATCTTGTTCCACCTGCTGCTCTGTCTTTTCTGATAATGGTTTTTGAACTTGCAGGACATAATCTATCAGCAAATTATTTCAAACCACTGCATCGACTTCTTTGGTGAAAGGTGTCAGATATGGATGTTAATTCCATCTACTGGTTTGAAAGGAGGATGTTTTGAATTTGCTTCTTCCTTGGCCACAGTTGCAGCATTGTCTCAGAATTTTCATTATTACTGTGTATGTAAAACTGAAACCTAAAAAACTGCAGGAGACAAAACACTGTATGGGGAACAGCTGTTGCATATGTCAATGTTTTACTAGCAGCCACTGCACACCTGACACTTTTTTCTTTATTTCATTCTCAGATGTTACGAAATCTTCCAGTGTTTTTTAGTCCTGTATAGATGGTGAGATTGTTTAGGTAAAATTAAATTCCTCAGTTGATGATGCTGCTACAACAGTTTCCCATTCTATGCAGTAAGATATTACATGATCATTGAATGTACTTTCCTGGTTTCTGATCAGATTTACTATTTCAGGAGAAATATAACTGTTTTTTTTTTCACTGCTAATCAAGTCTTCAGCATGCACCATGGCAAGGAAGAAGTAAAAAAGTCAGAAAAGTCCCCATCCAAAGGTGGGAAGAACATAATTACAAATGAGCTTTATAAAAACAGTGGGAGGCATTGATATTTTCACATTATTCACAACCCCTGCAATCAACTTACATAAAGGACTGAAAATGAAGGAGGCTGCCCTTTATCAAAGAATATGCTTCTTGCTTCTAGTCTGTTTAATGGTAATAAAAACTTAATTGAGACAATTTTCATGGTCAAAATAAGAAGAAGGTAGTTAGTTACTGAGCTGAGGGCCACCTGTCTGCAGTGGATGTGATAAAACTTCTGATCGCACATGCTAAAGTCATTCTGCATAGAACCAAATGGCTCCTGGAAAGGGAGGGAAGAAGAAAATAGTTGTTTAAAAAAGATGTCTGTATCAAATAGCATCAAAGACCAACATGCATTACAGCGTGTAACTAATGTTACCTGGAAGATAGTCAAAACTCACCTAACAGTACCTTTGCTGATTTCTGGCAGTCATAGAGTTAAAGTAATGTATTCTGCAGTGGCTGACAATGAAGTTCCACCTTAGGTTCCACCGAGTTACTGAGCTCTGAAGGTGTATGTTAAGCTGACAGAGCTGTTTTAGAGTCCCAGCTAGTGATTCTCCTGATCAGTGAATGACAGCTGCATCAGGCTTTTGCAAGCAGCCACCCACTGTCCAGGCAGGGTCGTGGTGCCCCCCCCTGCTCAGAGCACTGGTGGCAGGTGCCTCTGGGGACAGCAGCAAACCACTATATGGTCTTTGGTACTGAAGGGACAGTATCCAGTTCATGCTCAGGACAAGCAGTAACCTCTCTTCATTAAACTCCCCCAGATGGTTTCTTATCCAGGAAACAAAAAATTGTACAGGGAATAAACCATTCCTGCCATTCCTGTGTGGTGCCTCGTTAGTTTGCTGTCTCTTTGCTTTTTCAACAGTGGTATCCCACTGGTGTTTGGAGTCCCTTTATGCTTCTACCATTCAGAGCAGGAGTCACATCTCTTTAAAGATTACAAACTCCCAACTGGGAAAATGTATGCCCACTCCTCAAACCATCTGTACTCATATGTGAATACAGACTCAAAAGATTTGTAACACATTCATGCATAAAGTGAAGAATATTTCATTGTGATATGCTAGAGGAAACTGCTGCTGGATTATTACATTCCTAAGAAAAAAAATCATATTTGTGCAGGCTGTGTCCAATATTTACAAAGATAATTGAGATGGAATATTTGATCATCTGGCAGTGGACCAAGAATGCTCCCACAGAGCTGTGAGCAGGGATATCTCGAGGCCAACAGAATATGTCAGAAGCTTGTAGGAGGGATTACAGTTACTGAAAAGATATAGACATTTACTGACACAAAAATGTGTAAGTAAATAAGGCCATAGGAGAGTATAACAACCAGGGAAACTGACTGGCATTTTTTCAGGCAGTACAGTTGAAAATAGATTATAGAGACTTTCGGGTAAATAAGCAAAATCTAGATGCTTTACAGCTGATGTAAAAAACTCGGCAAATGTTTTACTAAGTAGGCAAGGTTTGCAAGTAGTCCTGAATCTGTTTTAAAAGATTAACAAAATAAAAGAGGTCACAGTACTAAAAGTCAAGGATATATAAAAAGTGTCAGCTAGCAGTGCAAAAAAAGTAGAATGCGAGACATTAAGAAGTCAGTGTATTTAGGGATAATAAAAGATTGAGATTTAGTTGATTCAGCTTGATTTATAGGGGAAAGTGTACTGGTGACGAGAATAAAATTATGCGTATGCTTCATAAAGAAACACACAGTTTTTGTTAAGAGAGATATTTGACAATTAATTTTGCATAACTTTTTCCATTTAAATTACTGATTTTATTTATATCCTGACAGTAATAAATGACTTGTAGACTAATGAAAACTGCCAGGAAGAACAAAAAATAAAGCCTACGAAGGAGCTTCCTGCATATCTTTATCTCCAGCAGCTCTGACAAGAATATTTGAATACAATTGGACTTCTGGGACTACTGGTGGCATTCTGAAGAGCTGCCTGAAAGCTGGCTAATTGCTGGTTGTTTTGCAATGATAGGATAAATAGAAACAGGTTTCAGCAATAGTAAAGACTAACTTCAGCCTATCAGCAGTCTTTTCCTGTTCTGCTTTATGATGGTATTTAGGGTCATTGATTGGCTGGCTTAGAGTGAACGCAGAGGAGTGGAGAAGTCAGTGTGGGAGGTGAGTTCTGAGGCAAGAACTAAGAAAATAGCAGTGCATTCAGAGCAACCTATCTACTGCTGGGACTAAGGACTGAGACACTCAGAGCCACTTCAGCTGTTCAGGGTTAAATTTGTGAGACTTATTCTCTCTTCTGAGTCAGACTTCTCTCTATTTGTAATGTTAAAATCTAAGTAAAAAGAATTCAGCAACTGCTGCAGTTAAGGTAGGATTTTTAAAATTGACAGAGAAATGTATTATTAGGCACAGTAATGTCTTATTTGAGAAAGAGTATATGCTGATGCAATTAAAGTCATTAAAAGCATTAAAGACATTTTCAAAATTGATCTTTGACATGCATATGCTCACAGTGATTGCACTCAAGGTCACTTGGTCCTGTAACAGCAGCACTTAGGCGTTCACTTTCTTCTGTGCCCTGCAGCACTTGCTCTGCATTTTTTAAACTACTTTCCAGGAATTAACTTACACACTGGAGTAAAAGTGCATCTTCTCCTACGTCTCTCCACTTCCATGTCTCAGTGTGCTTGATTTGTCCTTTAATGTTTTAATGGCATCTGTAGTTTTGCAGGAAGTAGGTTGTGAGTCTAAACAGATCAACACTGTTGATAAAAAATTCAAAGTACCTCACAAGAATTAATCACTGGAGATTGATGACAATGGCATATTTTTCTAGTAAGAGTATTGATTTTACTCTGCTATAATGATAAGACTAGCAAAATTTTAAAGACCAAAAAAATTGCAACCTACACATCTCTGTGTTATGAATATGTGTATTATATGCAAGTGCTTTGTGCTTCAGTTTCCAAGATTAATAAATTAGAAGTACTATCTTTTATGGCATCTATATTGTTGTAAACCATGGATTTACTGGATATTTACAATGCTTTATACAGTATGAGACAATAGCAACATTCAATATATGGCATGAAAATTCATGATTGAAAATTACAGGGCATAAATAAAAATGTCCAATGAAGAGGTGAAAACTTCTAGCACAGTACATGGTGTACAGACAAAAATACAGAAATGTGCAAGGAAAGTTGTAAATTAAACAGTGATGTTTATCTAACTTTATGTTATCTTGTGCATAAGAATTTGGGCTGAAAGCCACTTATTAACTGAGGAATTATTGAGGAATTTAACAAACTGAGCAAAAAGAAAAGAAAGGCAGTGTTGATATATGTTTCAATGCACAATCCAGCTGAAAAAAAGTGCCACTTTGTAAAGCATTATAATTTCCCCAAAAGTTCTTGTATATAACTCCAAAAGAGAAGAAAAATTTTGTTTTCAGGGATAGTTCTTTAACAAGGCAAGTTTCTATAATGGCCATAAATGGGAGAAGTTATACATTTGGTCTAGGATCAAGGCATAGATATATTTTGGTTTTTTTGCTTTGGGTTCTGCATTCCACTGTAGTCATACATGAGAAGGCTTAGGTGATGCCCTACCACCTGTGAAAAAAGACTCAGCTTGTTGCATGTGGATCAGGTTCTAGGACATGCAGACACCACGTGTTCCCTTAGCAGTAAGATACGATTGAATGACTTTTATTTGTTTTGAGACATAAGTTCATAAAATCATAGAATGGTTTGGGTTGGAAAGGACCTTAGAGATCATCTAGCTCTAATCCCCCTGCCATGTGCAGAAGCACCTTCTGCTTTGTCCAGGATATCCTTGCTCATCCATGTAAGTTTCCTGGGGTTTTTACCGGACTTCTTCTTTGCTGGGATGTATTGCTCCTGAGCTTCGAGGAAGTGACCCTTGAATATTAACCAGCTTTCTTGGGCCCCTCTTTCTTCCACGCTTGTAATATCTTCTGGGTGAAAAATATCTTTTCTATCCCACCATTTCCTTTCTGCTGTAAATTTCCTTTTGTAGGCAATCACTCCTGATTCCCTTGAAGAGTCTTTCAATACTGAAGCCAGTGTTACACTGGCAATTGCAGTAAAACAGAAGGAAGGAGAATTTAAACCCATGTTTTAATATTACTTTATCTCACTTACTACTTTTCATGCAGCCAAATTTCCATACATGTCAAGCCTTGATCCATTATAATCATATCAGCTGAAATTAAATGGCAGTTAATATTTATAGGGAGATCTACAACTTCATGATTTATCATCACTGAAAAGCATTATGGCAATCCAATATCTTCATGTAATAAAGTCACATCTATCTTACACCTCAGTAAATCCCAGAAGTGTGTTCTGTCCTTTTGTTCATCCAACAAGTTCACCACCAGAACACACTTGTCAACAACAAGGCACACCTGGACTAAACATCAAAGTTCATTCATGTTTCTTCTGCTTGAGGTATCTCTTAGATCCAAAGAAATAATAAAATGTTTAGGACGCAATTAAGGACCACAAGTTAATAACCCATTTCTAAAGACCATGACCTGGTTGCCAAAACCTGGAAGTGTAAAACTGGAAGGAAGCTAGATAGCATTGTAAAGCCTGTCATGAGCTCCTTGTTACCTCTGCAACCTAGTTGACATTATGGTGCATTATGTCTCTACTTTCCCAGTTCTAATAGGCTCATCCTTAATTAAAAAAAAAATGGCTTTCACTGTTATGATGTGTAAATTGCTTAAAAAGCATGCTTGAGTTGTTGAAGATATCCTACATTAAAACAAGATTGATGAATTTGGCCAGATGCAGCAGTATATTTCCTTAAATTTGCACTGGTACTATGTAGAGTCATAATAATATGTAATTATTAAAATGTGCCGTTGAGAACTTTCAAGAGAGTAGATCACCACAGATTTATATATGCACATCTGCCAGTTCAGTTCTGGTTGCATAAATAAAGATGTATAAATGTGCAAAGGGATATAACATGAGTAAATGGAAAGAAGCATCCTCATAGATAAAGGCTCCTTCTGTGATTCTGCAGTGATCTGCATGTCTCCTCTGGGCTGTATATACCACTTTTACATAGGCATCTCTTGTGAAATCATGCCAGATAAGGCCTTCAAAGGGGAAAGTTTTTTCCACTGTTATTACACAATGAATTTTGTCCAGCTATCTGCATTGCTGAATGGGGAGCGCACGTTGTTAGAGGTATTAGAATAATAGCATCTAAGGAAGCCAACATCTAAATAAACCTGGAAACTTCTCTTTATGCTTATCTCATCATTTTAGTGAAAAGGAATACTTAGACATTCATCATGTTGGTAATTAAAACTCATTGGGGTTATAATAGTGTCTGACTTGAATAGGCAAATATCAAAGACACCGTGAGCAGCAGCCTAAGTTACGTGCTTCTTGTGTGATTTGTTAGCGACACTAACACGATCTTTCCATGTGCAAAGGCAACTCTGCATAGCAAGACGCTGCTTATTACGAATAAAACAAAAATATTTTCATTTGTGTACATTGAAGGATGGACACGAATACTAATGAAATACAGTTCATACCATCCTAATTTTATTGCAAGTATAAAAAGTAATTAGTAAAGTTCAAATACAGTTATTTGCTTTGCTTTGGTTTACCTACAAAAAATGTGAATACTGGTATTTGGCTTCTTCAGTGTTTAGGTTTTCAATTGAGGATAGTGATGAAGCACTATGCAGTTCAAATACGTAAGCTGTTCTGATGTTGTACATTTTCATGTCAGAGATTCTCCTTCCATAGCTATGAAGAGTTAAGATAGGCCTGAGTGAACACTTACAGTTAAGTAGAGATGATTCAAGGGCAGTTTAAATGAAGTGGAACAGAGAGATGTGGGAGATATGCAGCAACTGAATAAATAGCTTCTCTTGATTTTTTTTTTTTTTTCTTTGGCTCTTACTGGCCAGGTTTTCAATACAAAATAAAAGCTGACCAATAAGATTAGTAAATGGACTCAGTGGAAAACACTGCCTACTTCTGAGTTATATTTATACTGTTCACTAGAGCTTTATGAGGAAAGTTATTTCTGTGGTGGCTGCTGCAGTGTGCAGGGAGATGCCTAAGCTTGCTTGGGTCTAGTCTGACTCATTTATGAAGTCTCTTAGCTGCAGCAGCTCACAGATCAGTGAAAATGCATTCAGATTGCGTAGTCAGCTCTATAAATGCTTCCTGAGCCTTGACAGGAATATGTCTTTATATTGTAAGAAAAGAATATGAAAGTACTGCAGATATTGCAAGGTTAGGTAGAGACTATCTTCATCAGAAACAGGCTGATCTATGCTAGGTAGTGAGAGGTTTTGAGGACACCATAGCAACCAGTGTAAAATATCTTGAATAAAGCAAACGTATCAGTTAGTCAAAAGTATGTATCATGCTTTTGACACTGATTAGTGTGAAAGAGTTAGTGAGGATTTGAACAGAGGCTCCATCTTTAAAGACAATGGCAACTAGCATCATAGAATCATAGAATGGTTAGAGTTGAAAAAGACTTTAAGATCATCTAGTTCCAGCTCCGCTGCCATGGGCAAGGGTGCATCACACTAGTAGCCCAAGGCTCTGTCCAAGCTGGCCATGAGCACTGCAAGGGATGGCCCATTTACCACTTCTTCGGACAACCTGTTCCAGTGCCTCACCACTCTCACAGTAAAGAATTTCTTCCTTATATCTAACCTGAACTTACTCTGTTTAAGTTTTAACCCATTACCCTTTGTCTATCACTACAGTCCCTGTGAAGAGTCCCCCTCAAGCATCCTTGTAGGCCCCCTTCAGACATTGGAAGGCTGCTATGAGATCTCCATGCAGCCTTCTCTTCTTCAGGCTGAACAGCCCCAACTTTCTCATCCTATCTTCATATGGGAGGTGCTCCAGTCCCCTGATCATCCTCGTGGCTCTCATCTGGACTTTTTCCAATAGTTCCATGTCCTTTCTACATTGAGGACACCAGAACCGTACTCACTCCAAGTGAGATCTCAGGAGAGCAGAGTAGAGGGGCAGGATCACCTCCTTTGACATGCTGGTCATGCTCCTTTTGATGCAGCCCAGGATATGGTTGACTTTCTGGGCTGCAAGCAGACCCTGAAGCAGGCTCATGTTCAATTTCTTGTTGACCAACACCCCCAAGTCCTTTGCCATTGAAATAGTTTAACAGTTTATTGCAGATAGAGGACATAGAAGGTAAATGAGTTGAGGCAATAGGGAAAATCTTAAAAGATCCTTACTTATCAATAGCACTCATCCATCCTCTATAGCTGTCAAACAGATTCATTTTTACAGGGAATCCTCTCATTTCCATCTTACCATTTCAAAGTTCTTTAATGATGACAATATCATCCTTTTTGGAGAAAACCAGATTCACTGTGCAGGACTAGAAGAGCCTCTTATTTTTATATTTAACTGATTTTAACAGGACTGTTTTCCTGAAGAAAGAAGGCAAGTGTAAAAAGCAGTTTAAAAAGAAGGCTAAAGGGAGAAAAAATAGCTTCTGTTTCTCGGGGTGACTTTTTCTTAATCTTGCTGCTAAGGTGTCAGAGGTATAAGGCATGGCTTTTTCATTCAGTTTGAAATGTGGCCAAGCTACACTCAGCAAAGTTATTTAAGCCATTGTCTTCATTTGACAGACTGTCTGACAAGCTTAGAGGAAAGCTACCAAAGGTATAGTACTGGTCACTTCAATCAAATTGTTATTAAAGTGCAGGGGAAACTGAAGACTGAGACAGGAAGGCAAAGCAAGACAGTCAGAAAGCCAGTTTCAGGGAGAAGAGGCTCCAGCTTTACTTGCTTAGTGGTGCTGAGGATTTAGTCAAAATCTGAACTGACGGTGATGTCATTTAAGCATGACTCCTTTGCCTTGTCTCCTCAGGCCATCACTATTCTTTATAGTATAAGTATGAAGTATGGTAGAAGTCCACTGATATTACAGTGGATTATGGGTGTCTCAGAATACATTTAATGGCAACTGTCATAGTGAAACTAGTTGCTTTCAGCTCATTCCTTGCAACAGAATGATAGTATTATGTCTTTTACTGGCTGGCTGGTTAGACTAAGGAGCCTATGACACAATTGTGGCTGGATTCACACGCCTTATCTGTCTTTTCTATGGTGATAAAGTGGTGTCCCTTTGGAAACTTGTTTCTCATGTGTTTAGCTGGAAAATACCTCACAAAATGTCTTCTAATTATTGGTCATTATGTTCATGGAGCACATTTACTGGTTTTCGAAACACGAAGGAATATAAAGCCAATTTGGCAAACTACAGAAATGTGACTGCACCATGGCACATACTTGGATGCCATGGAGCATTCTACTATAAATATTTGAAGCTTGAGCAGGATATTTTATAATTTCAATTACAAATGGAAATTAACTTAGCAAAACTCAAATGAACAGAAAATTACCTAATAAAGAGATTACAAGCAGAGGGCTAGATCAGAACCTTAAATTAACTAAAAATAACTCAGGTGAAAGAAGAGGACTATCAATATCAAATCAATGTAAAAATTGGTTTTATAATGCCTTTTATGATATATTTTTTAATATGTGATAACCATATTGGAAATTCTTTAGTATGCAGAAAACCATGGGAACCATATGGAAATACATCTCAGAAAGGACTAGCACGCAATAAATTTTACAAAAGGCATAAAATATCTTTAGGATGAATGATCGCTCTGGAAGTAATGTGCACTAAAATTGTAGGAGTGGTATTCACTCATTAGTTGTATGAAGCTATTAACTACACAAAATCATTCTTTTTTTTTGCATAACCATTTGTCTTATAAAATCATTAGCTCCCTCATAAAATTGTTAGAAATGTGAAATAATTTTTCAAAAAATCATTAGTTACAGGGTATTACATTATAAAAATCAGTGGCATATTGCTTCATCATTTTCTGCATAAAAATCTGTCAGTTATGCAAAATCATTTATGTTGATAAATAACTTTTAAAGAAGCTTTATTGTCCAATAGTCAGGCTGTTAGCTGTTTGGTTTCAATAGTAACTTTTATGCCAAGACATTTATTAGTTATGGAAAACTCTGAAATGAACTAGAACAAACATTACTTTCCACCCTGCTAAAATTGACAGTTTCAAAAAGTGATCTTGTTCCCTATAAATGTGCTCTTAGAGTTCTGAATAGTGGCAGCTGTTCCCATTTATTTGCCATAATTTTTTCACTGGTCACATTCTATTCACTGCAGCTTTCAGGTTCTCGTTCTCACATCCTAAGCTAAATTCAGGTAAAAGCTTTCATAGCTGCATGGAGACCTCACAGCAGCCTTCCAGTATCTGAAGGGGGCTTATAGGGATGCTGGGGAGGGACTTTTCATTAGAGATTGTAGTAGTAGGACAAGGGGTAACAGATTCAAATTTAAACAGGGGAAGTTTAGATTGGATGCCAGGAAGAAATTCTTTAATGTAAGGGTGGTGAGGCACTGGAATGGGTTGCCCAGGGAAGTTGTGAATACTCCATCGCTGGCAGTGTCCAAGGCCAGGTTGAACAGGGCCTTGGGTGACACAGTTTAGTGTAAGGTGTCCCTGTTCATGGCAGGGGGTTTGGAACTAGATGATCTTGAGGGCCTTTCCAACCCTAACTCTTCTATGATTCTATGATTCTATAGCAGTGGTTTTAGTTATATCATGGATGGTTTTCTGTAGACTGCAGTTGTAGTAGGAAGAGTGATCTAAATATCAAAATGGAACTCATTGTCTTGCACAATAGTTAGAAAACTTTTAAATACATTAGCATCAATTAATTTTTAAAGGTAAGAAATTTGAAATGGGGAAGTTCTCCTTTAGCAGGAACTGATACCTGTGAGAGCCACATGAAGATATCAAGTGCACAGAGGAAAACGTGCAGATTTCTTGACCATAAGACCTTTGCTGGGGAAAGTAGCCTTCTTGGGTATAGTTCATTCACGGTAAACTATATTATTGCATTGTCCACTTAAAACTTCAAAGAGCATTCAGTACAGTTCTACAGAAGCAAGAAAACTTTTTCTCCCAAGAAGCCTATAGGTTAAGACTTACCTATTATTGCCAACCTATGGCTAAGGGATAAGAGAGAAACAAGTAGCATATCATATACTGACCTCTGTGTTACAGAAGTCATCGGTGTCACGTCAAACCCACTGAGGTTCCTTGAATCTCACTTGTAGTGGGTTGACGCTGGCCAGCAGCTAGGCACCCACTCATCTGGTTGCTCACTCCCTTCCCCAGTGGAATGGGAAAGAAAATCAGAAGAGCAAAAGTGAGAAACAATTCACAGCTTAAGATAAAGATAAAATAACTGAAATAGAGAAAAAATGTGGTGCAAAGACATGGTCCCACAAACATTATCAACACCCAGATGGTTGCAGAGCAATGTCTACTTTGGAAAAACTACACCCTGAGTTTTTATTGCTGAACATGAAATTACATGGTAGGGAAGATACCTTTGGTCAGTTTGGTCGGCTATTATGGCTGTCCCACCTCCTAAACTTGCCCTCCTCCCACCTGCTCACTGTGGGGGCAGAGTAAGAAGCTTGGTAGGATCCTATGCAAGCACTGTTCAGCAGTAGCTAAAACATTGGTATGTTATCAGCACTGGTTTAGTCACAAATCCAAAACATGGTGTCATAGAGGCTGCTATGAGGAAAATTAATGTTAACTCCATCCCAGCCAGACACAGTACATTGCTACATCATCTGTCTAGCAAAACTGTATCTAAAGAGATAACAAACAAGCTAACAAAGCCTTTAAAAGCAGAAAAAGATGCCCTAAATCCCCACCCCCAAATCTATGTTGCAGCATTTTGAGGAGGCATGGCCAATGACTCAGTAATACATTCTATTTATGGCAGTAGTTCCAGCTGAAATTCATTCTTATGGAAATGCTTTAAGTGCACACAGAAGTACTGTGTTAGTGGTAGTTTGCTGTAGGCAGGTAACTTCTGTTTAGGGGCTACGATGTGAACCAGCTTAAGAATGAAAGAATTTAAACAGACTGATGAAAAAGTGGCCACTAAACTAAGTAAAAGACATTTTTCATTCAAAATCTACTATATGTGTTCTCCTCATTCCCTGTCTTACCCTTTCTCTCAATGAGTCTGTTACTCTTTTTAGGTCTTGATGCTACATCCATCACTCTGGGATTTCTGGGTTGATGATACTAGGCTCAAGAACTTAAACTGTGATGGAATACTGCTTCATTGAGATCATCTATCTATCTACACAACAGTGAAGTATGGGAGGCCTATAGCCCTTCGTGACTCTCTGTTAAGGTGTCTTTTCACTACTGCTTTTGTGAGATACTCTGTCCTCCAGGCCTGAATTGTTGGTTCTGCAGCACAATCCACCCATGTACTGTGAAAGGACAGATTTACTTGCCACAGCATGACTCTGGTCTTTCTGGCTGTGCAAATTCTTGGTAACAGAAAAAGTCAGATCCTGGAAAGCAATCCTGAAGCAGTGCTTCCATCTTCTGATAGTGACTAATTGGAATGTAAGTATTATTATTATTGTCATGATTATTGCTAGTGTAAGAAGGACTTTCATCACATGAGGGTATGTGTAACCCTGCTTATGCAGTTGCTTCAGCATGTGAAGGGAAAAAAATATAGAAGACAGCAAGAGAGTGGGAGTGAAGGAGACAACATGAGAAAGGAGATATGCAATTCCTCACAGGCTCACAGCAATTCATCCTAACAGTTAAATTACTCCAATATGCAGAGCAGCTGAGCAACTCCACTTAAAGTGGAAGGCATAAAAATCAATATGCCTTCCCTAAGCTATTAAAAAGTACTGCTGTTGTCTGTATTATTATGTAGCCAACAGGTATTGCAGTTTTTTATAAGAAATATGTATTACAAAACAAACAGGTTCCCTTATTTCAGTGCTTGGAAAAAACTCTTGATGTTTTAACTTGTGTGGTGTACGTCTAGTCAGACATCTGGCCATTGCAATGGGCTATGTTCAACACCATGTTTTACAGCAGGGCTTGACACTTTCATTGTGAGGCATTAGTCTTGGCTGACACATTTTACAATCTTTATTGTCTCTCATCCTCCTTCCATAGGGCCAGATCTTTGAAGAGTCTTTCAAGTGACCCTTACGATCGCAGTTTTTCTCCTCCAACTGCCATCTATACCACTTACAATCTCCTCTCAATTAAATGATTTTCCTCACTGAAAACCTGAGACTAATATTACAAATGTGATTTGAGCTGCATTAAGTCCTTAGCCTTCCTGAATTTTTTACAATTTGTAACTTGAACAAGGTATCATTTATTTAGTTTCTGAGAGCTCCTAATGATGTCCATGAGGACAGAAAACGTTTTGAAAGAATATCTGAAATATGGCCCTCAGTACTACCACATTATAAATAGTACAGAGAAGATTTGTGATTTCATAAAGAAAATGGAGTTGAAAAGATCTTGAAATGACATTCTGACAGATATTTGTCTAATTTGTTCCTAACAGCCTCCCCCCCTTTCCAACGGATAGTCTATAATATTCTCCAGGCATTTTTTCCAGTGTTTGAATCTTTAATATTAGTAAATTCCCTCTTTTTGTGCAATTTAAGCTTTCTTTCAAAATGTTTTTTTGCCTTGTCACAAATAATACATAGTCTATTTTTTTCCCCATTTGTCATACAAAGTATCTGTTCTACATGGCTTTCCATAGCAGTGTGATGATAGCTACAACTTTGGAAACTTCTCATTTCAATTTTTTCATTTCCCCTACCCCTTGTTTTCTGATGTTTTGCACATAATAGATGCAACTCTACTGGACAAGGCTGTGAGGGGCTGCACAAAGTTGGCCCTGCTGTGAAAAAAGGATTGAAATACGTGCCTCTCAGAAGCCCTATCCAACCTAAATTATTGGGGGTTTTTTTTATAGGAATAGGACAACCCTGGCATGGATAGCAGCAACAAGCCAAATTCAAAAATCCTGCTAAAAAACCAAGGGTTCTGTAGTCTTTTGGAGTCAATCCCTTGAGCATTTGTGCCTTTGTGCCATGGATAAACTACTGTCTGATTATTTGTTCTTTTTTTTTCCTTGAAAGTCTGTTTTAAGACAGGTGATTGTACTCTGCTTAAAAATAAAACCAAGAAAAGAAAAAAACATCATTAATATCCATCTTAGGCAGGTACTCAGCATGACAACTTCACACAGATACAGGCTGGAAAAATTGCAAGCACCTAAAGCTGTTGCTTATAAACACAAAGGGATGGACAACTTCAATAATAAATAATATGAAGCCCCTCTAATATTATGAACATGCTATTTCATTGAAAATAAGGTTTTCGAAAACCAAGATACATCCTAATATCTGCCCTTCCCCCCACCCATTAAACTTATCAGAACATGAAACATCTTTTTTTTAAATTCAGTGTTCTTTGTATATGGAGGTTATCAGTTGGGTCCTGCATTATTCCCAGTAGTTTAGGTTGAGAAAAGTGTTTGTTTAATGTTGTTATGGTTGAATGCCCAGCATCATATCTGTGCATGCAGTGAAAGCAGTGATAAACAAGATATGTTTTTATTGCCCTGAATGTTCTATTATGTCAGTGAGGTATTTGTTAGCTAGAAAAGGGTTCTGCAATGAGCCTCTATGCCCTGAAGTGTAAAACCTAGCTTAGCCAGGTTTTCCATCCAGCCTGGAGGAGAGGCACATCAATCACATCTGATGAAATTAAGTGCATATAGCTCATGGCTTGTACAATATTATACTGTTAATATCCTAAGAGTTACATTTAAAATAAATGCCAAGAACATTTCAGTCACTTTTATTTTGGGAATTGGACTGTGATTATAATCAACCTAGTAAGCAACACAACCTTCATTTGAAATGCTTTGTCACCCTGTAGTAGTGCACTGACTGACTGATGATTGGTTTAGGTGAAATGCAAATGCTCCCCCAAAAGCCAGGCTTTGGCAAATTAAGTGTGCTTTCATTGGAAAACCAGACATACCATGTGGGTTAGAACCAGGACACCATTCTGTAATACACTCAGATTTTCTCTAACTGATAAGCTGCAGACATGGTCACATGAGTTACATGGATTTGAAGGTCCTGCAGAACTCAACCATATGTTCTATGCCTTTCTCTACAGTCTTTCCCTGGTTAAATTTCAGTTTTTCCTGCCATTGGTTCTGGAGCTATAATACACAAAACCAGGAAACTGAAACTATTCTTTTATGTATCCTAGGGTTATTGAACCACAAAGTGCAGAGCCATGCATGGCATATGATGAAGAAATTTTATCCTTATGGGCTTTAAAGGGCTTTGATCTCCTGCTGTGGTAAACTAACACTTGTTTCTTAATGTTAGTTGAGCTAGGTTAGTACCACTTTTGGTTGGATTTGTGTGGGGAATTAAAGTTTCATGCCATACCTTGGGCATCCATATCAAAGAATGAGCCCAATGACTGTTCTTGTTACCTGTAATTCTTGTAATTCTTTCTTCTTGCTGAAGATCCCAGCGGCAGTACTGTAAGGTCCAGAATTGCTCTCACATGAGTTTTTTGTATTTCTGTAATGCTTCAGTGTACATTTAGATTCTAAGGGTCAGTGCCCTATCTTCTTGAGATACCGAGTTCTTTTACTCACCTCATATGCAAAGGATTAAAATAGATTTCCATTCTGTTAAAGTTCATTCTCATGTTAACTTGAAACCTTTTGGAGCAGTATGGTTAGAAGGTAGTGAAGGTCAATCCTGTTCAAAGTGGCATGTTTGAGAAAGATAAGCAGTACTATTCATAAGGGGGTCAATTAAAATATTATGAAAGAGATCAGTGATGGTTGCAATAAGACTTGAACTTTTGCTTCTTGTTCAATATGTGAGAGGTGGACGTATTTACATTTTAAGGCCCAGTAGGCCAGTGATAGCACTTTAGATGCCTTTCTCAGAATGTGTATTCTCCCTTCAGTGAACAATTTGCACATCATTGTACTTACACAGTTAGCAGTGAAAGAGTTCTTAGAAAACAATGTCATGTTTCAGTAAAAAATACTTTATACCTCCATGTTCTAAAGTATGTGTTATATGTTCCTGCTCTAATCCAGCCTCTAGTCTGATTGGAGGCCGGGAGGTGAGTCATGTCAACAGAATCACAGAATCTGCTTGGCAGCTTTTAAGTCCAAGTGTGTTAGGGGGATTCAGTAGAAAACAAAGGCTATGAACACCTCTCCTACATGTTTCAGTATACTTATCTGTGCTTGATTTCTAAATCAAATCTGTAGTTCCCTGATGTCTGATTAAGCTTCTGGTTAAATTGCTAGCTGCGGCATTGTCCTGAAAAAGGTGGATAATTGGCTTTAGAAATTTCCAGTGAGGCCAAATGCAGATGCTGATGTTTAGCTTGGAGATGTGACCACTTAACAGGTAGTATTGTCAACATGCAGTCATGCAATATAGCTCATTTGTCATGCAAATCAGGGGTTACCAAATGACCCTGTTTTGTACAAGTGAGCTGGATGCCTCCTGTATGAAGATAGGCTGAGAAAGTTGGGACTAGTCAGCCTACAGAAGACAAGGCTGCATGAAGACCTCATAGCAGCCTTCCAGTATCTGAAGGGGACCTATTACGATGCTGGGGAGGGACTCTTCATTAGGAACTGTAGTGGTAAGACAAGAGGTAACGGGTTCAAACTTAAACAAGGAAAGTTTAGATTAGATATAAGGAGGAAGCTCTTTATTGTAAGGGTGGTGAGGCACTGGAATGGGTTGCCCAAGGAAGCTGTGAATGCTCCATCCCTGGCAGTGTCCAAGGCCAGGTTGGACAGAGCCTTGGGTGGCATGGTTTAGTGTGAGGTGTCCCTGCCCATGGCAGTGGGGCTGGAACTAGGTGACCTTAAGGTTCTTTTCAAGCCAAACTATTCTATGGTTCAAAGTTTCTATGGTAAGATGTGGCAATTCATTTAGCACAGCTTCTTTAGCCTTAATCAAAAGGCATTTTAGATGTTTATTAGAAATGTCTAGATCATCCTCAATGTCATCTCTAAGTATGTGAAAGACAAGAAGGTTATCAGGAGTAGACAATGGAGATTCATCAGGGAGAAATCATGCTTGACCAATCTGATAGCCATGTTGGAATGATGGAAAGAGTAGGTGGGTAGAAGAGGGGAGAACAGTGGATGTTTTCTTCCTTGACTTCAGCAAGGCTTTTGATGCTGTTTCCCATGACATCCTTAACATAACAGCTTAAGAAATGTTGGTTAGATGAGTGGACAGTGAGTTAGATTGAGAACTGGCTGAATGGCAGAGTTCAGAGGGTTATGATAAGTGGCAGAATCTAGTTGGTGGCCTTTAGCTAGTGGTGTTCTCCAGGGATCTGTACTGGCTCCACTATAGATCAACTTACTCATCAGTATGCTGGATGAAGGGATGGAGTGTATCTTCAGAAAGTTTGCTGGGAGTAGTGGCTGATACACCAGATGGCTATACTGCCATTCAGCAAGACCTGAACAGGTTAGAGAGTTGGGTTCAACGTGAAGTTCAGCAAGGGCAAGTGTAGGGTCCTGAACCTGGGGAGGAATAGCTCCATGCTCCAGTATGAGTTAGGAGTTGACTTGCTGGAAAGCAGTTCTGCAGAGAAGGACCTAGGAGTGTTTTTGGCCAACAAGTTAACCATGAGCTAGCAATGTGCACTTGTGACCAAAAAGGCTGACAGTATCCTTGAGTGGACTGAGAGGAGTGTGGCCAGCAGGTCGTGGGTGGTGATCCTCCCCCTATACTCTGCCGTGGTGAGGCCTCATTTGGAGTACAGTGTCCAGTTCTGGGCTCCCCAGTACATGAAATATAAGGAGCTACTGGAGAGAGTCCAGCAGAGGGCCACAAGGGTAATCAGGGGTCTTGAGCATCTGTTTTGGGGAAAAGGTGAGAAAGCTGGGTCTGTTTAACCTGGAAAAGAGACAACTGAAAGGGGAATGTATCAATGCATACAAACATCTTAAGGGCAGGTGTCAAGATGAGGAGGCCAGACTGTTGCCCCAACAGGATAGGGGGCAACAGAAACAAAGTGAAACACAGGAAGTTCCATCTGAATATGAGGAAAAACTTCTTTACTTTAGGGGTGACAGAGTGCTGGAGCAGGCTGCCCATAGTGGTTACGGAGTCTCCTTCTCTGATGATATTCAAAGCCCACCCAGAAAAGATCCTGCACAGCCTGCAGTAGGTAAACCTGGTTTAGCAGCAAGGTTAGACAAGATAATATCTCCAGGGTTCCCTTCCAACCCCAACCACTCTGTGATTCTGTGATAGGATTTTAAGCAAGAATATTGTGTGCTGTGTCTAATTTACAAATGCACAGAGAGCAATTACTGTTCTATGCTTCTGATGTTTAGCCTTCCTCTGTCATGCAATTGACTCATACAGTAAAGACCTGCCACTCCAAGATCTATGAGCTCCATTTGGGACCAGAATGCTGGATAATATTTGTTCCTAGTGCTTGTCACTGTTTGTGAGCTTGTTTGAGCAATTTCTCTTGGATCATAAGTTACATTGTTTGTACAATTTGCCAGAGCATCCTATAAGGTAATGAGATGGAGAAGCAGTTAATATGATCATAAACCAAAGATTTACATGGCTGATGGAGTATGATTCCTGTTTGCAAAGCATATTCTCTGTACCAGGGCACTGGCAGTCCTGTGTGTACCAAACAAAAAATGCATTTTCTAGAATTCTGTATGTAATTTGATTCACTAACAAAAGAAAAATAAAAATCTTTGGATAAAATAATGTTTTCTTTCAGAGAAACTCTACAGAAATACAAATACATAATTGCATAGAAGGCAATATATTAACACATTATCAAATGGCTGGTGGGAGAAGAATGTTTTGCTTGGTGACATTAGCAAAGAGGAGAACCAGTGCCCAAAACCAAAGCATTGAAAGAAAAATTTAAAGTCTGCTGATTTGCTAGCTTCAAAAGTGCTACATTTTGGTAATGGGATAGTCATTCTAATAATGGGCATATGTGGTGACAATCCAAGCACAAAGTGGATAGCTGGTGATTCCAGCTTCTTCCAGCTCTTTCTTACCTTCTCATCATATTCCACCTTTCTCAGAATGTCGGGGTAGAAATATTTGTTGTGATTTGAATACTTGCTGCTGAATGAATTGTCTCAAGAGGTTTGCAAAAGCATAGCAAGCTTCCTATGGCATAGGTCTAGATAACAGTCAACTGACAGCATATTGAAAATACAGGAAATTATTATTTTGTTCCATTAAAAAATTCACTGAATCTTGTTATCACTGTTCACAATAACATATTCTGCCTGTGTAGCTCAGCCTGACTTTTCAAGTCTATGTTCATAGTATTTTCAAGAGCTGATTTAGAAAATTGGCAGAGGTTAACTGTAAATGTATAGGTTGAAGGAGGTGATCCTGCCCCTCTACTGTGCTCCTCTGAGACCCTACTTGGAATACTGTGTGCAGTTCTGATGTCCTCAACATAAGAAGGACATGCAGTTGTTGGAACAAGTCCAAAGGAGGGCCACGAGGATGATCATGGGACTGGAGCACCTCCCATATGAAAAAAGGCTGAGGAAGTTTGGGCTGTTCAGCCTACAGAAGACAAGGCTGTGTGGAGACCTCATAGCAGCCTTCCAGTATTTGGAAGGGGCCTATAAGGATACTTGAGAGGGACTTTTCATCAGGGACTGTAGCAACAGGACAAGGGGTAATGGGTTAAAACTTAAATAGGGGAAGTTCAGGTTAGATACAAGGAAGAAGTTCTTTACTGTGAAGATGGTGAGGCACTGGAACAGGTTGTCCAAAGAAGTAGTGAATGCTCTATCCCTGGTAGTGTTCAAGGTCAGATTGGACAGAGCCTTGTGTGACATGCTCTAGGATAAGGCATCCATGCCCATGGCCAGGAGCTGGAAATTGATGATCTTCAGGTCCTTTCCAACACTAACCTATGATTCTATGATTCTATGGTATAATCTCTGCAGCTAACAGTGGTACTCAAAGTTCTTTCATCTCCAGCTGTGGCTATGAGGTTCATTTGCAGATGAATATGTATATTTTCGAATTTACTTAGTTGTTAACTATTAACAGACAGGTGGGTATAGTGTATGCCCTCACTCCATTAACAGCTTTCTCCTGGCACTCTGTTCTGTGCCCATGTTTTATTCCACCTGGCAAAGGAAATAGTGAGAATCAACAGAATGGTGACAAAAATGATTAGTGACTGGAAATATTTCTGCATGAGGAAATTGAAAAGTTTGGCACTGCTTCTTACAAAGAAAGTAAATTAGAGAGTATAAAAAGTAATAAATGAAAAGGTAGATTGCTATTTCTTATAGAGAACTGCCTTTCTCTCACCAGATTAGTTCTACACTGTTTAGTCAGACTCAATGGAGGTGATTGCATCCATCATTTCTATGAGTAAGAATGTTGAATTCTATAGATTTACAAGATAATTTCCATAGAAAGTGCATTTTTTTCTTTAACCCTGTCCATACTGTTTCATTGTAAAGCATATGTATAGTTAATGAGCATAATAGATATGGTTTGCCTGCACAACTTTATACTTGTGTACCTTCCGTACTGAATCAGAACTGCCATCAGCTGGACTTTCAAAAATAATTGAAACTGTGAGATAATTGGGCAGAGGGAATTTTTGCCTATAAGTTTTGAAACCTTCACTTGATTAACTTGAGTGCAGGAAAAATTACTGAACAGGTATAAAATTCAGTTAATTATATGGACAAATAACATAGTCTTTCATTTGTTTCCTGAACTTTACCTTCAGGAAGGAGAATCAAGCTGTTCCCTCCTATTTTTTACTTCCACTGATCAAACAAACACACCTCCCGGAACAAACTGACTATTATCTGCCTGGCTAGTCTTTTTTCCAAATGAAGGCCTTGGCCGGAGATGGGTGGTGAAAGGGAGGATTAGTCATGGCCCTACGTGGGAGCTGTGTGACATTCCTGAAGGTTAGGTGGCTCTGGGTAGCAAATCTTCATCCAAGGATAAACTTCATTTTATGTTTTGCAACAATGCAAAATGGGTGTCAGATAAGGGAGCTCATAACATCTGTAGTTTCAGATGGAAGTTTTGAGCATAATAGTTGCATTCAATTAATAAAATAGAGACTTTTCCAAATCTTTTTCTATCTTGAATTTTTAACCTAAATTTTCAGTAGCAAATGTGTTATTAAATATGTCAAATACTTATTAAATATAATGTGATCAGATTTTAGACTCATAGAATCACAGAATAGATAGGCTTGGAAAGGACCTTAAGATCATTTAGTTTCAACCCCCCCGCCATGGGCAGGAACACCTCACACTAAACCGTGCCACCCAAGGCTCTGTCCAACCTGGCCATGAACAACGCCAGGAATGGCGCATTCACAGCTTCCCTGGGCAGCCCATTCCAGTGCTTCACCACCCTAACAGTAAAGAATTTCTCTCTTATATCCAATCTAAACTTCCATTGTTTAAGTTTGAACCTGTTACCCCTTGTCCTGTAACACATTTCTGCTGTCTTCATAAATCCAACTTACCTGTCCACAGAGAGCTGAAAGTTCTTCTTAAGTTACTGTCTTTTCTATTTATTATCTGGTAACTAAGTTTAGCCTAAAATTTGCCTGGTGCCTGAATGGGCGAACACTATAATACCAGTATAGGTTTTGGAAGTGCCCACTTAAGGGGAAGTCAGTGAAGCACAAGTATCTGGGCACAGGTTGCCAGTAGATCAAGGAATCCTGGCCAGGGTTCAGATGTCCCTGTTTCCACTCTCCAGAATCAAACAGTATGTTGACACAGTGTGTGGGCAGTGTTGATGACTGAACTGTTTTTCTTTACCCTAAAGTTAACAATATTATAAAGGTATACATCCTTCAGTACTCATTTTTCATTGTTTACAGATTGTAAAGGAAATGTTACTTTTTCATATTGGGAAGGAAATAAAAAAGAGAAGGAAGCTAACATTATTTTATAATGAAAAAATATTTAATAACTAGTTTGTAAACAAAAACATAGAACTTATCACTTAAACCCTGCAGTTTGGTTTCTCTTTTCTAATGAGGTGGTAATGACTGTTTCTTACCTTTGTTGTCTTTTCTTTTGGAATCTCCCGCCTCTGCCTCATTTCTTTTTTCTGCTCTTAATTTTTTACTGCCTCCTCCTCTCTTCTTTCTATGAATCATATTCTTTTACCCAATTTGTGTCAGTATTTTCTGTCTCTGTGACATTGCTTTTATAGTTGTATTAGAGGTATGAAATCTGCAGCTATGCTTGAGTTGTTCGTTTCTCTTTTTAGCATGATGTTAACATGCTGTTACACTATGCATGGCCATGCTCATCATCAGCTTCACACTTGAAACATGCTTAAGAAAAGTAAAAACTTCTAAAAGAAGCAAACTTCTAAATGACAAACTTGCATTAGTAGCAAACAGCCTGTGCCCTAGAATAAGAAAACAAATGAAGAAAGGAAATAGACGCAGGGACAGTGAGAATGAAGACCCTGGGCCCACTGTAGGAGAGGATATGGGTCGAGACCATCTTAAGAACCTGAATGTATACAAGTCCATGGGACCTGATGAAACCCACCTGCGGGTCCTGAAGGAGCTGGCAAATGAAGTTGCTAAGCCCCTGTCCATCACATTTGAAAAATCATGGCAGTCAGGTGAAGTTCCCAACGACTGGAAAAAGGGAAACATAACCCCCATTTTCAAGAAGGTGAAAATGGATGACCCAGGGAATTACAGACCAGTCAGTCTCACCTCT
>JAOEHX010058894.1:0-13116 GCA_025448015.1 Bolborhynchus lineola
GAGTGCAGCCCCGCCCATCGCGCACCCTCCCCTCAGCAGAGCAGTGCGGGCGCTCTCTACACCCCGAGCTCTGCACCACAGCCTCCCCTCTCATCAGCTCTATCTGGGTACCTATGCTGGCCAGCACCAAGGCAGCCAGAGCAGAGCTCCCATACCAGGCCCTGATCGTAAGGCGAGTGCTCACCATCCCGCTCGCCTGCCCACATGAACTGCCTCGAACCCACCATGTTCGTCGCTCCCTGGGCAGGTTTATACCCAGTCAGGGCTGGTGACGCTCCTCCTGGCACCACCCCTGTGAGTCAGCTCTTTGTGTCCTCTGAGCTGCCGGCCCTGGGCAAGTCCTGTCGAGGACTTGAGGCTCCTTTGGTGGCTGTTGCTGCTCCTGGATGCCGAACTTCCCCCAGCTCAGGTGTGGAAGGCATCCTTTCTTGAGCTGCTCACCTCAGCAGTTGAGGTGACATGATAGAACAATTAGTTTCTGTCCAGTTGGAAGGGGAGAAGTATTCAAGTGAACACAACTGTTAACCCCCAAATGCCACAATACTGGAACTAGGATGCTCAGTGGTAGTAAGAGGGGATCAGCTAAAAATATAAAAGAAGGAACATTTCTGCATGAACGGCAGTGAATTTCTATGGGAGATTTTGGTGGCAGACAGGATCCACAAGTTCAAGAAGAGATGGAACAAATTCGTTGGTATCAAATCCATAAAGGGCTGTTAAAAGGGCTAGGGAGGGTTTTTCCTTCTAGCATCCCTAATGCATTTGTATGTATTGAAGTACAAGAGGGATGGGCTGCAGAAAATGAGCAGGCTTACCATGCTCTTTCTAAATAACCTTTCTCACTGCTATTGTCTGAGACAGAGTACTGGGCTAGATGCATGATTAGTCTGATCCAGTAGAAAATTTCTTGCATTTTTAAGATAGGTCTACGTTTTTTCCATAGGAGGACAAAAAGAAATTTAAGCCTTGCTCCCTCTCCCTGGAAAATGTAATGTTTTCATGATTAAAGGATACCCTTGAACAATTTGGATTATGGAATATTCAGATACTCCTTCTGGATGTATTAGCAAAGACAATGATATTACTAGTTCAAATGTAATTTGTTTAGACAGTTATATTTTGAGAGTTTTTAATTTTTGTGGGTTAGGGCAAGTCAGACCAAGGAACCTGCTATTCTTATTCTTTCAATATTATTTAAGGCTAGGCAAGCCTTGGAGTGTATTAATCTTCTGCAAGTCCCTGAGGGAAGAGAACACATTTTCCAGGCTACTGGTGGAATCCATCTATCTCTGCAGAGGAGATTTTTCATTGCCTGCTCACTGAAGAGCCTAACAAAGAAGGGAGTGGGCTGCAAAGCTATCAGTGGATTCTGGAAGCATGCCTTGCCCAGAAATCACATTTGAGCATCTTATGATCCTCCTGCACAATAAAATAGAAAGTCCTACACTAGAGATTTTGATCAAAACCAAAGTGGTTTTAGACAATGATATATAGGTCTGCAAACTGAACCCTCCTCCTTTTCAGTATCCATACTGGGCTACCTGCCATAGCTGACATATGTAAGGAAATTTTCCAACTACTGCAGTGACCAGGACAGAGTCTATAGTGATTTGTCCAATATTTTAATGTTAATAGAAATGCAATGCATTAAACTAATATAACAGAACTGTGAAAGAAAAGGAATTTACTGTTGCTGTTCATAGGAAAGGCTACTGGCTTCCTACTTGAATACATAGAGAGTATTTATTTAACATCTTTCTCACTGCAGTTTCTGAAATTTCTCTTACCATTCCTAATTTTATAGCATGCTGTATTCTGCTATGCCTGTGCTCTGATTCAGGGTGAAGCTAATAAATCCAAGACACTTTAGCTGTGGTGTGCATACTTCTTGGAAAGGTCAACTGAGCAAACATGCTCAGGTTTGTGTACTCTGTACTTAGGTTTGGCCTTCTTAGAAAGTAATTTCACTTTTTCCAGTTGAGGTGTAAGCAAATACATGTAGCATGTGTGACAAGGAGTTTGGGTCAATGGCAAGCCAAAACTTGAACCTATTTTGAGAATAACATTGTCCATCTCTGCTTGGGTTGCATTGCAATTAATTATCTTCTTTCACCTCCTTAAATTTTCCTCATGCAAACACAGATGTGGTGTACTTTATCTTCATCCTTTTGGAAGAAATGTTGAGTTTTCTCTTCATCTAGTATAATAACAGCTGAGTGTTATCTGTCTTTCCATGATGTTTGGTGCAGCCGGGACTGGGGCTTATGAAACAAGAATAGAGATGATGGAAGCAAACGTACAAACACTAAACAAGTGTTCACAGTCTGATGGATAACTTCTACTTCAGGCAAGATGTTTGACCTTGCTGCCTATATGTTTTGAAGCCTATATGTTTTGAAGCCTATATGAGCCGGCAGTGTGCACTCGCAGCTCAGGAAGCCAATCGTATCCTGGGCTGCATCAAAAGTAACATGACCAGCAGGTCGAAGGAGGTGATCATGCCCCTCTACTCTGCTCTCCTGTGACCTCACTTGGAGTATTGTGTACAGCTCTGGTGTCCTCAGCATAAAAACGTTTACAGATGCTTTCTCACTCTCCCCTAGTGGGGTGGAGGAGAGAGAGGAACATACCGAATCCAGCTCACTTAGAGACTTTACCAACTTGAATACTTTAGATTATGAAACTTACTTTCTCAGATTATGTTGCTTTTCCACAGAGATGGCTGTCATTTACAGCAAAAACCCTTACACTGCTAAAGGTACCTGGAGTCCATGTTAAAACATGCTACACAGTTTCCTGTGAGGGTGATCAAACTAACTTTATCATGAGGAAGAATTAACTTTATACAAATTTTATTTTCAAGGAAACAGCAAGCCCCATCAAACACAGAGAACTACACACTTTATTTGCTGTGAAATTATTTTAAACAAAACCTATTTTCCCCCTCCCTAAGCCTGAGACCAAATTGACACCTGATTGCCAAGGAAAAACTGTCTCCAGAGAAATAATTACATTTGTGAATTTTAAAGATCTATGTTTTCAATTGTATCTGGTTTC
Organism: Bolborhynchus lineola; assembly: GCA_025448015.1. Classification (NCBI taxonomy): domain Eukaryota; kingdom Metazoa; phylum Chordata; class Aves; order Psittaciformes; family Psittacidae; genus Bolborhynchus; species Bolborhynchus lineola. The sequence goes on from JAOEHX010058894.1 coordinate 3,058, forward strand.
ATTCTTATAAAGACCAAAGTAAAGAAATAGGAAATTTCCCGCTTAGTGATCCCATGAGTAAGAAAACCTTAATTTCTTTGGAATAACTGTTCTTGCATATTGCTACGTGCAGCTACAGCTAGGAAACAGGTATTAAAAGTGCATGAAAGAATATTTGCACTTGCTTGAGGATATTCGTTGTAGGTTATCAGAAAGCAGTAGGAGAGACTATTGCTTTATTGGAAATTTATTTCTTTATACAAAATGTTCATGGTATGAGAGCAAAGTCTAAGTATTTCAAAGAACTGTTTTGGAACATCTGCAGAGAAATAAAACCATCACAATGAGAGAACAAAGTCTTGTGAGGTTGAACAAATAGGATCATGGGTTTTTTTCAGATCACATACCCACTCAAACAGCAATATTATGTAGGATTCACCTCTTCTAACTCTAATTTCTACAGCATAGATGTCTACATTTGAGTATGTCACCTGCAGTTCTTTCCTTCCAGTAAATGTAAAGTAAAACACTTTTGGAAACTCTCTGTTGCACCCTAAATCAGAAATTTCATGAAGAGTGACTCTTTGCCACCAAGTATCAGGCTTTATCAGAATGTACTGCTTGGGGTGCTTGCCCAGCAAGTAGTGCTCCACTGAGGCAGCCCACTTAATAGGCATCTACTGCAACTGAGTAGATGAGCAGCCCATCTGATGAGTCTGACATGTGATAGGATTTTTTATATTTCGGTTCACTGTGCAAGGCAGCCTCTCTTGTGGCAGACCTAAATGTGTCCCAGAGTCTGGGTTCTGAGATCTAAAGCCTACAGACTGCAGAAGACTAAACATGGTAGCATCTGTGGTCTATGGCAAGAAGATGTGAGCATAAAAGCCCTCAAAGTCTTCTGAAAGTGGCTTTCAACCTTGACTATGCTGTAAAATACACAGAAGACGCAAAAAAAGCCTGTTGCCTGTAGCAGAAACTGAAAGCTCTCAGCAAGAATACCAGAAGTCTTTGCTCTTAGGAAAGTCCACTATTACATTCATTTTTAGTAGGATCACAAAAGTAGTATTCTGGGTAAGTTGTCTTTCAAGTAAAAGAACAAAAAAAAAAAAAAACCAGAACACAAATGTTTCATTCTCTCATACAGCTACAGTCCAGGACTTATATTATAATTTCTTTGCCATGTGGTGTCCCTTAGGGATCCGTGTTGGGACTGGTCCTGTTCAACAGCTTTGTTGGTGACAAGGACAGTGGGATTGAATATGCCCTCAGCAAGTTTGCTGATGACACCAAGCTGGGTGGTTCGGTTGATACATTGGAGGGGAGGAATGACATCCAGAGGGACCTTGACACTCTTGTGAGGTGGGCTGATGCCAACCTGATGAAGTTCAACAAGACAAAGTGCAAAGCCCTATACCTGAGCCAGGGAAATCCCAGGCACAGCTACAGGCTGGGGAGAGAAGAGATTCAGAGGAACCCTGCCGAGAAGGACTTGGGGGTGTTAGTCAATGAGAAAATGAACATGAGCTGGCAGTGTGAGCTCGCAGCCCAGAAAGCCACCCATATCCTGGGCTGCATCAAAAGGAGCATGACCAGCAGGTCGAGGGAGTTGATCCTGTCCCTCTACTCTGCTCTCGTGAGACCTCTTTTGAAGTACTGTGTACAGTTCTGGTGTCCTCAGCATAAAAAGGACATGAAACTGTTGGAACAAGTGCAGAGGAGGGCCACGAGGAAGATCAGGGGACTGGAGCACCTCCCGTATGAAGATTGGCTTCGAAAGTTGGGGCTATTCAAGCTGAAGAAGAGAAGGCTGCTTGGAGACCTCATAGCAGCCTTCCTGTATCTGAAGGGGGCGTATAAGGATGCTGGGGAGGGACTCTTCATTAGGGACTGTAGTGAGAGGACAAAGAGCAATGGGTTCAAACTTAAACAGGGGAAGTTTAGACTGGGTATGAGGAAGAAATTCTTTACTGTGAGGGTGGTGAGGCACTGGAATGAGTTGCCCAGGGAAGTTGTGAATGTTCCATCCCTGGCAGTATTCAAGGCCGGTTGGACATAGCCTTGTGTGACATGGTTTACTGTGAAGTGTCCCTGCCCATGGGGTGGGGGTTGGAACTAGATGATCTTAAGGTTCTTTCCAACCCTAACTATTCTATGATTCTATGTTGCAGACTTCAGGAGGAAAACGACAGGGGAGTGGGATATAACTTTTGGCATTCTTTCTTTCTAATACCAGATCTGAAAAGTCTCTTTAAGACTGGCTTTATGAAATAAAGTGAAATCACTGAAAGTGTGCTTAAATATGAAATTACTATTTTGTATGTTGCAAACCGTGAAGCCAGAAATCCGAACATTTTATCTCATTGGCTTAAAGGGAGGGATAGAAGGTAAAAATCTACATTTACGGGTGATACTTTAAAGTATATACAAAAAAGTATAAACTATATACAAATATTGTTTTTAAAAGGCATAGCAATATGGGAGTCTGGAATGGCTCCAAAGAGATCTTAAATGATTCAAGTTTTGGCCATCCATGGGTGTCACCTAGACTAGTAGAAGTATAGATGTGGGTGAACTACTATCATGAGCTCTTTTTTTGTACTGAATATCACCACATTCCACAGATGGGAATGTTGCTTCACCCCAGGGATTGCTGCTTTGGTTATAGGGATCCAAGGGAAGTGCAAGGCCTCCCTGAAATGGCAGCAGTGGTGACAGCTGGGGGGGCATTTTTCCCTGGCAGCCAGTGGGATGGTGCTCCGTGCTGCCCTTTGTTGTGGTGTGCATGATATCAACTAGAACAGGGGGAAGCTCCTGAACACCTGTAATATGTTGATGAAATCATCCTGTTGGGCAAAACAGAAGAGGAAGTGCTTGAGAAAGGGAAAAGAATAATGAAGAAATCTGATTTTGTCATAAAACAAAAGTCAAAACACCTGCACAGGATATCCATTTTTAAAGAAAAAAATGGAAAGGTGAGAGTCATCATATCCCAGTGGGTGTAATCAATAAAATAACAGTAATGACTTCACAAACTAAGAAAAAACGCTCACAAACATTCTTCAGCACTGTGGGGTTTTGCAGAATGTGTATTCCAGATTAAAGTCCTCTCTATTGAGTGACCTGGAAGAAGATCGGCTTTGAATGGCATCCTGAGCAGCAACAAGCCTTTGAACAAATTAAAGAGGAGACTGTTCATGCAGTAGCACTTGGGTTAGTCCAGACAGAACAAGATGTGAAAAACGTGCTTTACACTGCAGTCAGGGACCACAGCCCCACGTGGAGCCTATATGCTGAGAGATTTCCTGAATATGAACGTAGGTACATACTGACTACTTCATATGCCATACAATGGTATGAGCTCTACTCCATACACAATGAAATATTAGAGTCAACTGGAACATATGAACTGATTTAGGGTATTTCTTTTTTCTCTGGATATGAGATGATCTAAACATTTCAGGCTAGACATTTTTAGCATTCACAGAACAGAAATAGTGTGAGAGTATGAGGTATCTAATACAAGTACTACAGAGATAAAGAGGGATAGTTCAGTTCTAATTTGGATTCATTAAGCTTAGTTACCTTTGTATAGGTGTCTAAATGGGAGGTAGGTTTCTAAAATTTCATTAGAGCGAATGGAACAAGAATCAGTGGTATTGAGGTGTGTCCTAATTAATCTCTAGATGATACTCTGAAATACAGAGAGCTTCTGTAGGTCCTGTATCATATCTTTTAGCTCTTTGCAGATGTTTTGAATATCATGTGGCGCTGGGTGCTTTTGTTTAGATAACTGAATCTCATTTGGGAAGCTACTGAATATTTTCAAGATCTAGTGTTCTGCCATAAGGCTCATTTCAGTGATCGAAATATAAGTTTCCACTGCAGTTTCAGAAGCCCCAGAGTATCCAAGACATCTGCACAGGGCTGACATATATGGCCCAGGAACAGTGGGAGATTCATGCCCTTCTGAAGTACCCATTAGAGGCTAGACAGGATATGACTGGTGTTTGAAATAGCATAGACAGCTGTGCTTAGGCAGTAGAACCAATCCCCTAAATGTAGATGTCTTAATGTCAGATTGAATTCCACCCAAATAGCCTATGTTTAGAAATTTAATTAAGGAAATTGATTTACAAAAGTTACTGAGGAACCAACTTTTCCTACTGAAGTCAGACTTGTAATCTGGAGAATGGGGGGGAAGAATCTGATTAGTGAATAAACATTTGAAGAGAAAAAAAAAAAGAGAGAAAAAAAAAAAAAAAAAAAGAGAAAAGATGCCTATCCAGGTTTTTCTCCCTCTATTAAAAAAAATAAAAATAATTTAGAAGTATCTTGAAACGCAGTAAACATTTTTAGGGAAATTGCAGTTACAGGTGAAGACTACCCAGATTGCATGAATATTCACATTTGGTTCTACTTTACCCATATTTGTGTCTCTTAACTAACTCGAATATCCTCAGGCAATCAAATTTAGCAGGCAAGATGGCACACTCACAAATTTCAGTCACAAGTTTTTTCACTAACTGATTGGCACGCAGAGGGATTTCTTACAGAAGTGCTTACATGCTCATCCAAACATGAACAATGATGTGTAATTTTGTCTCACCTGCTTGGGATTGAATTTTAAGCATGAAGAGTGATCCACACAGTAAAAGAATCTATTTTAAACCAAAAATAATAATAAAACCAGAAATCGAATTCCATTTAAATATTGTCAGTCTGTTTACAGATATCGCATGCAGAAAACAGGCTACATTGATTTTTTATGAGTTTTTTCAAAATAGGCTCTATTCTGTATTAATAGCACACAGCGCTAATGACTACTGTGCAATGAACACAGTTCAAACCAGATTTGGTGTATGTGAAGAGTCAGCTAGCAGGGAAGAAACGTAAGGAGTTTGTGTTTCCAAAAGCTACATCTGTTAATGCAGAGTAACAGTATATTTTGCATGTCACACAATAAGAGTAAGCCCATGCACTATACAAACACTCTTACCACCCCTTCTGAAAGCTTCATTTAGCTCTGGGAGCTGAGGCCACACTGCTTTGTTTCCCTTGCTGGTGTGGCATTGTGGCTCAAAGTTATGGTCAGCCGGTCTGCACCATTTTCCTCTTCCATCCTAAGAACAAGAGACATGGGTGAGATGCTTTTGTGGAGATATGTGGGAAAAGGTGCTCAAGGGGATATGGGGAGGAGCTCTTTCAGTTGTCTTAAGGGAGAGGATCTTGGGAAGATACATAGGAAAGAGGTTCTTGGAAGACAGAGGAGAGACTTTTGGGGAAACATGTAGAGAGAGGTTTTGGGAGAGAGAAACTTGGGGACACACTTGTAAATATGTTTTTGAGAAGACACACAGAGTAGATCCTCTGAAAGATGCTCTTGGAAGCATGCAGATGGTAAGACTTCAGGAGCAGATGAGAGAAACCTCACGAATATATGAGAGACTCCAGGAATATCTGAGGGAGAACCCTGAAGGAGATCCAAAGAGATCAGAAGAGAGAACACCAAAGTGACTTCCAGGGGTCCTCATGGTCTGACCCCAGGACCATGCGCTGCACAGCCGGGACCACCCAACTTTCCTCCTAGACCTTCCCATCTCCTCAGATTCAAGATAAAGACGATGTGTAAAACTAAAAATGGTGCATGTACCTGTAATTAAGTCCATTTAGCTTACACATTAGCAATTTGGTCTTGGACTACGACAGCGTATTCTGCAATCTCTTTGTGTAAGTTTAGAACCAAAATGCCTTTCTCAGGTTTTTTTCAATATTTCAATTATTATTATTTTTTTCCAAACACAGCATAGTTGAACTCCCTCTTTACATGCTTAAAAGCCTATTGGTTTGACAAGCTTAGCTCAATGTACCCTTCTGCTTCTGTATACAATGTATAGATAACTTTTTCTTGACAGCAGTGCTTACTGTCATCTGCACAGGACCTGTTCAATGAAAAACACTACCAGCTCCTCTGACATATCACATTAATCATCATGGAAGAAATAATTCCCAGCAAGCCTCAGATGCTGAGCTTTCTTATGTTTGTCAGTCCTCCCAAAACTGCATGACTGTTGAAAATATTTCCTCTGGAAACATGAAGTCCTTATGCCTCCTTTGCCAGTACACTCTTCATATGCACCAAAACTGGTTCAAACTCACTGCATCATAGTCATTAGTCCAAATCTATTATTTTGTAGCCTATGACTAGGTGGAATACAGCTGAACAAATTTACAGTACAAACGTTCAGGAAATTACAATCCTTTTACTCTGGAGTAAAATGGACAGTGATTGATGACTATAAACTACACTAGGGTAGCAAAGATAAAAGGTGCCGCCAATACTGTGAATAGTGATCTCTCTAGCATATACTAAGACAATATGAAGGAAAACATTTCTAAAAGAATACATCACTTTGCTTATCAATGTATTTTTTATAATATCACAGAAGAAATTGATCATTTTATCTTTCTTCACTGTTGCATTCTAGTTCACATACTGTAATTGGGTGCATCTTCTTTTTTGACTTTACTGCTAAGCTAAGCTCGCAATATCTTCTCTACAGTCTAGCAATAATACTCTCAGATTTAAAACTCACATAAGCTGGCATTAGTGTCCACCAATAATTATGGAACATGCTTAATAATTTCTTTTTTTTTTTATTTAGAAAACCTGACCTTTCATATTCTACATATTTAAATGCATCTTGCATATTTAGATGTGGTTAAACTATAGTTTCTATCTTCTCACTAAGATTTTATTATTGTGTACTGCATATTCCAGGACCTGTCGCACTTAACCTTGTTTAATTACACCTCATGGTTGAACTGTTGAAAAAGCAGATTAAATTGTATAGAATCATAGAAGGGTTTGGGTTGGAAAGGCCCTCAAGATCATCTAGTTCCAACTCCCCTGTCAAGGGCAAGAACACTTCACCCTAGAATATGTCACACAAGGCTCTGTCTATATTTTTGGTTGTATGTGATCTTTTAAGTAATAAGCTATCAGAGACAGTGTTAGGTTACCCTTTATCATGTCATCATACCCTTTTACTTGTCATCATTTCTGCTTCTTGTCTTTAACCTTCAAATTGTAATTGGCTAGTATTACACAGTCATAAATCTACTTCCCCTTTCTCACCACCACCACATGGTACTCCTGTCACTGACCTCATCTTTAACTAATAATTATTCTTTTCCAGCATCCCAAACAAAAAAACCCCCACAAAACAACAACAAAAAAATTCTCTCTTTTATTCATATATTTTTGTTTCTATGGACAATTTATAAGATGATTTCTTCATCACAGGAGAACTAGATAATTCTATTCCATTTTCAACATAATTTATAAGCCTGTTTCAAAAACAGCAAATGAGTTCTTTACCTTGTCACTGCGTAACATTAGTGGAATTGAATGTCAACTCTAACTTTGAATTTTCCTATTATTGTTTTGTCAAGTGTAAGGTATCTATTTTATATAGCAGCATTTGATTTCTCTATTTGTTAAGTTCATTATCAAGAATAAGAATAGTGGAAAGATGTGGATTTTAGCTGGATTGATCTTTGGCCGTACGTATGCAGCAAGCTTTGCAAAGCATCCAGCTAGTAAGTTCAGTAGCATGTGTCCTTTCTACAAATGTATTGTGAGATTTCATCTAAAGGATGCTGTTTGAGGTACAGTGCTTGAGCCATTAATTTAATGCTATTTCTATATATTTATTAGCCTTATCATTCTATGAGATCCTCCTAAAACAAATACATGTACTTGCTCTATGTTTGAAGACCTTTCAGATGATTATCAGGTCTATTAAACCTAGGTGATAAGAAGCAATGCTGGCAGTATCTACTTGGGTTGCAGCCTGCAATGGTGTCAAATGGGGCAAGATGAATTCTTAAAAAAGGAGATAGCTGGCATTTCAGGTCATTTGCAGTATATCCTAGTGGTTAAAGTTTTTTCCTCATATGTGTGAGGGCAGAGTTCTAGATCTCAGATCTCATTCTGAGTCTTAAAATTCACATCTCGTATGTCAGAGGATCAAGATTTCAACTGGCTGACCTCCCCTAAGGTAAACCTTTAATATCTATTTGCTCACTAAGATAAGCTACACCTTTGTCTAGTGGAAATTCTGTAAGGATGAAGGATCATCAGTGTTAAACTCAGAAGCTGAATGTGGTGTGAAAGAAAAGACAACAGAAAAATTGGTAAGCAATACGTTCAAAATAAAGCATGTTGCCAGACATAGTTACAATGAGCAAATTGACACTATTATTCATGATGCCTAAGTCATGCACAGATAAAACCTCAAATCATTACAGCATCCACCACTGGGTTAATTAGGAGCTTAGAGGTATGTCGTTCTCAATTTGGATCTTTAATTATAAGACTGCAATGACACTAAAATCAGTCATTGACCACCATGGTTATTTCATGTCCACTAGGACATGCTTTTGCTCTTGATGAAATAATGATCATTCAGTGTATTTCTATCCATCATTATCTGATTAATGAAGAAATGACAGTTTCTTTTTAACTAGCAATGTCAGTCTCTCTTAGAGTGGTTCAAATTATGAAAATCAAAATCAGTACTTATTGAATAACAAAACACCATATTGCTGAAAAAAAAAAACCTAACAAGGAAAGGTGCTGAACCGATCCAGCTTAAAGACATTTATTGAGAGCATCATGCATTTCTAATTAGAGTGACATATATTTCAATTTAAGAGAACTGAACCAGGGTTTATATATATAATTAAATACCAGTTCTGACAAAACTGTTATTACTATTACAAATTTACTAAGTAATGGCTTTAGGATGAAGTCATTGACAGTTAATGATTCTATGATATATTTTCGTAACTTCTGTAACTGTTGCTCCAGAGGAGCTTGTTACTCTTATAAATCTTAAAAGCACGTCTCACTTTTCAACTTTGTTTCCCCTTTACAGCTAAAACTTATGCAAAGGAGAGGACATAGCTCAGCAGGGTCATTTACTTCTATAGAGCTCTTTGGAAAGAAGTACTTTTATACGCTAGTGTACGATAAATTGTTATGCTGTTCCACATACTAAAGTAAAACTGGCATCAAAGTGTAACTACAGCAGGGATGGGATGGGCAATAGAACTGGGGAATGGAGATCTATCCAAAAGATTGCATCCGAATATCTGTAATCCAAACCCACTGTTTATGTCTGTGCAATTTTGGTTTCATGAAAACTTCAGGCATCTCTGAAGACTTTCGAAACAAACTAAAACATAATTGCTTGTATCTCCCATTTCTTATTAGTTGTTTAGAAACAGTTGTCTAAGACATATTACTTGTAGTGATTTAAGTTATTTTCTATTGTGTTTGTTCTATAGATATTTGAATGCAGGTAGAAGAAGAAAGACAGAATTGCATATTGGAGAATAATCAGTGACAGGAATATAGCAATCTAATCAGTTATCTGTTTGGAAATGGCTGGGTGTTTCTCTGGCAGTCTTCTTGAAGCAAGGCCACTGACTCCTGGTAGTATAGCCAGTCACAGGAAACAGTTGCAGAATACTTGTAACACTCTACTCAGTGACTTTAGTAATCAGCTGTAAAAAGGAACTAAGTTGCCTTTTAACTGTAGGTATAAAATAATGTTTTAATGTTTTGTCATCTATCATTCACTTCTATGTGATGATTGATCATGTATTCATAGAGCAGTTTGGGTTGAAAAGAACATTAAAACTCATCTAGTTCCAAACCCCCTGTCACAGGCAGGGACCGCTTCCACTAGACGAGGTTTCTCCAAGCCCCATCCAGCCCAGCCTTGAACACTTCCAGGGATGGGACAGCCACAGCTTCTCAGGGAAACCTGTTCCAGTGTACCACTACCCTCACAGTAAAGAATTTCTTCATAATATCTAATTAAAACCTACATTCTTTTAGTTTAAAGCCATTCCCCCTTTTTCTCTTCCTACATGCCCTTGTAAAAAGTCCCTCTCCAAATTTCTTGTAGACCCCCTCTAGGTACTGGAAAGCTGCTGTAAGGTGTCCCTTCTATTTTCCAGGATGAACAATCCCAAATCTCTCAATCTGTCTTCATAGGAAAGGTCCTC
>JAOEHX010058899.1:0-10780 GCA_025448015.1 Bolborhynchus lineola
ATACTCCAAGTGAGGTCTCAGGAGAGCAGAGTAGAGGGGCAGGATCACCTCCCTCGACCTGCTGGTCACACTCCTTTGGATGCATCCCAGGATACGGTTGGCTTTCTGGGCTGCAAGCACACACTGCCGGCTCATGTTCATTTTCTCATCGACCAACACCCCCGAGTCCTTCTCTGCAGGGCTGCTCTCAATCTCTTCTCTGCCCAACCTGGAGCTGTGCCTGGGGTTGCTCCGACTCAGGTGTAGGACCTTGCACTTGGCATGGTTAAACTTCATCAGATTGGCCTTACAAGCGTGTTGATATCCCTCTGGATGGTATTCCTTCCCTCCAGCTTATAACTATTTATAACCTATTTCTTGTAGTAATTACTAATTGTGCTCTCAAAGACAGCTAACAAATTACAGGAAACCAGTGCTATAAAGATAACTGGGCTCTTAAAGAATGATACGTTGGGTGTGCAGCACCCTCAAAAGAGCTTTGCTGACTTAAGGACTCACATCCTCATTGAAGGGGATGGGGGGCACGGTGGGGTCCAGCCGGAACATCTCCTCACACAGCAGCGCCTTCATGCACAGGGACAGGCTGTCCACGTCCCTCGCCATCGGCCCCAGAGCACAAGGAACTGGATTGGGAAGAGGGCAAGCATCCACTTTAAGCAAAAGGGTGCATCAAACTCCAGTCCACCCTCTGTATGGCCATGTTGGCTGCAAGGGATGATCAGGCAATGACATAGGACATTTCAGGTGGACTTCAGACAGATCTTGATTATCTCAGGCTTTCCCTAGGTCTAGAGGAGGACATAGGGCTCTTCACAGCATGTAGAGAAAAGCAATTAAACATAATTCATGTACCTGCCAGGATCCCACTGAATGGGCCACTCGCTCCAGACAGACTGTGGGAAAAGAGAAAGGAATGTATTCTATTTTCAGTAATGGTGAGATATGCCAAATATGTTTGAATAGCAGAGCAGGGTCTGCAGTTCAGGACCTGAACCAGTGGGAAGTTGTTAAAAGTATTTGATTTATGTGAAACAGAAAACCCAAATCAAAACAGAATACCATAACCCCCAATAAATCTTAGCTTTAGTTTAACAAAAGCTGTTCAATTTTGGCATTATTTAACCAATTCAAGCCCCCTACCTGAGCCTTCCAGACGTGGGTTTGAGCCCACACAGCCCGCAGAAGCTGGACGGCAGGCGGATGCTGCCACCGATGTCCGAGCCGATGCCCAGGATGGAGCCTCCCGCTGCGATCAGAGCTCCCTCCCCTCCCGAGGAGCCTCCGGGGCTCTTGTGGTGGTTGAAGGGGTTCCGGGTCTGGCCGAAGGTGGGATTGCTGCAGTCATAGCTGGGGAGAAGAAAACCAGCAAGTGGGCTGCCAGGAACTGCATGATGCCTTCTGTTTGTTGGCTTTCCCTTCCAGGGGGAGCATGGCATAGCCAAACCCCATCCTTCCGTCCTGTAAATCCCTTGGGACATGGCTCATTCTCATAAGCCTCTGCTTTCCCTCCCAGGCATAAGTACAGTGATTTCTTTTATGTTATGGAAGGTTTTTTCATCTTAATCTTATCTGAAAGCTGTTTTCAGTTGGACTGAGGTTGTTGGCAGCTGATGGAAGGAGGACTCATTAAGGCAACATCTCAGGAGACAGGAAGAAACCTGTCCCAAGACCTACAGGAGGGGTTATAGCTTCAGGAGCACAACCAGAAGAAAGATTTCTAACGATGTATGTTACTTGAAGAGGGATTGTGGCACGTTGGTCATTGCAAAGGGGATGGCCCCCTGGCTCTTCAAAACCTTGACTAGGACGCTGTCCTCCTGCACCACAGTGCCCAGGCACTGCACAAGCCCACAGGTCGACAGATGCCCCTGTAGAGAGGATAAGTGACAGTGGACATCGTCAGCAAGTTGTCCTTGCTCTTTTCCATGCTATTTCTCTCCCCTGTCCCAGATGCCACTCCATAGGTACACTAACTCAGGATCAAACCTAGTGTCCTGCTGTACAAGTGGAGTAACCAGTGGATGTTCAGGGAGGGAATATACATCTCATGCAAATACAGCACAGTGCTTTTTCATTTAGCCTTGGTGTTTGGGGCTTGCTTTTGGGCTTAGATCCATTTAACTGTGTTGGTAAGTCAGCATGGAGGAGACTGACTAACAGATACAGCTCAGGAGTGTGTGGTCAGTCCTCATCAGGGTTTGTCTGTGAGGGGGTCCCTCGTTGTCTCATGTACAAGGTTTTTGTTAAGGGGCTCAGTGGCCAGGCTGCTGCACAAGAGGGGTTTGAGGTTAAGGGGTCCTGCTACTAATGACTTTCTAGAAGTTGAGCCACATTTTAATCCCCAAGAATGCAAACCTCTGAGTAACAGCCTGAGTTATGGCCCAAACAACCCAGCCTGTGCCATATCATGTATTAGAAATCAATTGAATCATAGAATGGTTTGGGTTGGAAGGAACTTTAGAGATCATCCAGTACCACCCTGTCATGGGCTGGGACACCTTCTGCTAGAGCAGGCTGCTCAAAGTCCTGTCTAACCTGGCCTTTGGTTGTATTTGTAAGTATAACTATTCACCCCTTGGGGTTTTTTTGCTAATGGGGGCTTCTAACTGCCAGGGTCAGCTGCAATGGCACATAAAGCTACAGCCTCGGATCCAGACGGGCTTCCCTGGTGTAAGCATGGAGGGCTCAGGCCCATCCCCTGTGTCCCACCACTTCACCACCCAGCCCAGCTCACGATGGGACACTTCAGGGGCACAAAGGGAAGCACCTTGTGACCAATGTGGTCCTTGATGCTGACAGGGATGCCATAGAGCAGCCCTTTCTCCCTCTGCTGTTGTATTTCCTGGAGCTGCTCCTCGCACTCTGGGATGAAATGTCGCAAACAGTTTGTCTGCTGGGTCACTTCCAGGGCCTTTGCAAGACACATGGAGGAATAGGTGTTAGTTAGGAGTCGCATCATTACACAGCTGCATTCAGTAGCTACCTGGATCTTCAGAACAAGGACTAGTGGCTTGGCACGAACGGTAACCACCTTTCCCCAGATCATCCCAGCTCAAGCCATCTCAAAGGTCTGTCTAGTCATGAGTCTGACCCGGGAAACAGAGACATCACTGCTGTTTCATATATTTCTCTGATATCTGCTATATTAAAGACTTCATAGTCACCAGCTCCAAGTATCCTCAGTCACCTGCCCACACACCATGGCGTGGAGAACAGAAGTGATTTGCCCATCACACTACAGCCAGGCACTCACCTTCTCTATGTAGGTGTAGAGGACAGTCTTGGGGGACAAAGACCCTTCCCGCAGTCTCCCAGTGAGTTCCAGCAGGGGCAGGGACAGGATGGCGTCTGTCTGGATGCTGGGGACCTGCAAGGGGAAGACAAAGGGGATGCCAGGACAGCAGTTCCAATTGCTCTTTGGCTCAGAGGGGACAAGTCTCTTGAGTTGTGCCAACATTATCAGCAGATCTTGCTGGAAAGACAGATCCTGCATGGGGGGCTTCAGACCTTTTGCTGCTGAGTGTTTCATCCCGAGTTTGGCTGCACACCCAGGAGTCCAGCTGTCTCTGAAGGTGTACAAGAGCTTCATGCATCCACTGCAGCAGAGGACAAGGCAATGCCTCACATCAGATTTCCTCCTGGCACTGTAGGACTTACCCACTGACCGAGAGTTAACCTTAGCTGAGAAAGCACCTGCCTGGGCAGAAGGTACCTTTGTGGCCCTTGCACACAAGCCTCAGGTTGGCCCTTCACCCCTCAGAATGGGCACAGGCAGTGTTGGTCAGCCCGGTCGGAGGACAAACATCTTAACTCGAGCCCAGAAAAGTACAGATGAGTCAGTGAGGACTCACAGGTGGGTAGGGTCTATTCATGTGATGAAAACTGGCAGTTCTCAGTGCCACCATAGGTTTTTTTTAAGGCTTTATATAATATTTATAAGAAAAACGGTTGCCAAGATACGCATCACTTGTAGCAGGTATGCTTTATCTCCATGTATGTTACCTGTGTAAACATGAGCTTGTTTAACCAATATCCCTACTCAGAAGTGAATGGAACAGGGAAGAAAGGTGGTTAGAAATCAGTGTTGCAGTAGGAATTCAGGGCCACATCCATGCTGGCTGGGGTCCTGCCTCATTCCTGGTTGTTCCCAGGGGACACTGAATGCCCTGTGTTTCATTACTATTAAGTTACGCCAAGCATCTTCTGGGAAGCCTGCTGGGCCAGGTCTCACCTGTTGGAAATGTGCCATCCAGAAGCCAGGTTTTGGAGACGAGGGTATAGGAATGTGGACAGATGTGTGAACTCAGAGTTAGGAAGAGGAAAAAGTTTTCTTGCTTCTATGCATAGAGGCAAGAGACATTTCTTGATCCCCAAAGAACTGGATTTGTGTCAGTGGACGTCTACAGTGCTTCATCATTTTGAACCAGTGTGGTTCCTTTCCTCTCATTGAGGGCACATTTCCCCTGGACTCCTCATTATAAAAGCTACAGAGCCATGAGCTGGAAGGGGGAAGAACACCATCAGCAGGCACCCCGGTGGGACTCAGACCCCCCAGAAGGATGGGTTACCTGCTCCCTGAACTGCTGGACGGCCTTTGCCATTTTCTTCACACCTTCATCCCGGGTCCTCCGAGCCTCTTCCATCTTCTTCTGGATCTGCCTTTTGCCCAACCATTTCCAGACCACCACGGCTGCTGCTGAGCCACAGAGCAGGGCGAAGGCAGCAGAAGGATCCACCTCCCTCTCTGGCAGGAGCTGTCTCAGGTGTTGCTGGATCATAATGTGGCCTTTTTCTCTCCGGGGATGAAGTGAGAAAGAAAGGAGACCTTCCCTGCCTTCCCAGACCTGTCCCTTCTCCCAACACCACTGTCTTGGATCAGCAAACAGTTTATAAGCCTAAGGCTGACCTCTGCAAAGCTGCCTTCAGTAGAGCATGCAGTGGAGAATGATTGACTGGGAAATGGAAAAGGTGAAGTTTGGCCAGTGAACCTTGGGGCACTGAGCTTATAGGGGCTTTCTGGGCTGCAGGAAGTTCTTTGCAGGGGAGAAAGGGCTGTGGGAACAGCTGAACAAAAGCAGCGAGGAAATAGCTGGTCTTCTATTTCCTGTGTAGCTGGAGAGGACAATGGAAGAAGGGGAAAGCAGCCTGAAAACACAAGACTTCCCTGCACAGGGATGGGGAATGGTATGATGAAGGGATGCATGGCTGTGGGGAACCACTTGCTCACCAAATCCCTTCGCCTATGCTGCTCCCATGGCGGCCAGAGGCTGTTTTAGGCAGCCTGTGGGATAGGGCTCAGTACTGCTGTGATTTCTTCATGCACAATAAGGAGAGGCTGTTCCAGCCCATGACACAGCACACCAGTATGGCCTTAGGAGTGGAAAATCCCAGTGTTGCAGGCCAGAAGCTATTTCCAACAGAGATTTGGATGACTAGTGTTTGAGATCTTCCCAGCACACATTCCTCTCACTACAAGCACACAAGAACTAGGCACTGAGCTGAATAACTCATCAAATATCAGACCAAAACAAATGCCATGGTCTGTCTGCAATCTCTGATGGGTTTGGATGATGGCCCTCCCATGGGTCCCACCTTAGAAAAGGTTTTTTGGCAGCCAGATTGTGCATTACGAAACTTTGTAAGGTTGCACTTGATGGAAAAGAGGCCCAGAACTTGGTCCTGCTCCAGCAAGTGTAGAACTGGATATGGAAAGGAAAGTGAAGAGTGTCCTCCTGGGAGGGCTGGCTAGTCCTCTAATGATTGTTTTTTCACTCATTGTCATATCCATTCTTAGCGGTTATGAGTTTACTGTTGTTTCCTGTAACAATTCGTGTCGGCAGTAGACATTCTTCTCCTGGGTCTTAACTGGGGAAATTCATGAACTCTGAACAGAGGATGCCAAGTTCAATTCTAAGAAACAATCCAGAGCTGCCAGCAATGAGCTGTGTGGTAGCAAATTAAGCTGGCCTTTTACTGTGTTCCCTTTCAGTGGCACCCTTGCTCAGAGGAGGCACCCTCAGCTAATGCACTGCTGGCTTTATGAAGGCACTGACATGGGGACGTGCCCGCAGCCCATCCAGGTCCTGCCCCATGGTGCTGGCTGCAGCAGGTACCTCTGGAAGGTGCATGTGGACAGGGTCAGCACACAGCAATACCCAGCGCTCTCCAGGCCTCTGGGAATCCGTATGAGAGTCCGAAGTCAAAGGTGGGCTCTTTGTCTATGTGACAGCAATATAACCTCTATTATGGGCTGAACATAGGTGGGAGGCTTTTCTGCTGCTCTGAGGAGGGTCAGGGCATTGGCTTCCCACATCTGGCTGCACACTGGGACCTGTGCTCTGATCTTGCCCTTTAGACATTTAGCAAATGTTTAACAGAGAAAGAGCCAGCGGTGTCCGAACTGACTTGGTGTTCAAAGGGCAGATCTATCAGCAGGCACAGCTGCATTTCCAGGCTGCCATATCCTGCTGAGGAAGACCCTTTCCCTATCAATGTGTGGGCATCTCCACCTCCTCTACGAGCCGGAGGTAGGGCTCCTTCTGCCACTGTAAGGCCATGCACAGCGCTGCCTTGGGGCAGTCCCAAGGCTCCTGCCACAGCCTACAGTGCACACACATGCAGTGGGGAGTGACAGCAGGGAGTGAAGGTTGAGTCCACCTTTAGGATGGGGATGGTTTCAAGACCCACGTTTTGCACTCTCTGAGTTGATCTCCTGAGGTGCTCCAGAAGATATATGAAATGAAAGAGTTCCTACCATGAAGGGGAGAAACTATACAGAGGTGGATGGGCTGGGTCACAGAGAGTGGCTTTGTGTGGACCCGCATCCAGGCAAGGAGGAGCAGGGAGTGCTTGGGAGAAAAGCCTGCTGAGAAAGAGAACATTTGTCCCATGGGGAAACTGAGAGAAGGAAGCAAAGTGATGTTCAAACTCAAATCTCTAGTCCTTAACAGAGAGAGACCTGCCTGATTCACAGGACAGTGTTCACTCCTTCACAGCACACTAGTGTGCACTGGCCAACCAAGGCCAAGCACAACATTTTGGGGGTGTTTTTCTCACCTGAATCAATCCAGGCCCCATGTCAAACTCCCCAGTCAGGTTCAGATGAAAACCAAGACCCTTTTCACAAGAGGAGTGAAAAAGAGGAGCCTGTAGCAGCTCATCTGGAATTTCATTGTGGCATCTACAACGTCTCCTTCACTTGGACCATCACAGAAGAAAAGCAGTCAGACCAACTCAGTCCACCTTGTTCCCAGCAAGAGCTGCACTGTCTTTGCTTGCAAAAGTAAAACTGCACTGACTTATTGTCATCACACTCCATTCAACACCTTTAGGTCTCAAGCAGGATGAGTTCAGACAGATATGTCCTATGACTAAACGGTCTTCCCTCTAAATCAGTGATAATTATTTTTAAGCCAGTTTTGACTGCATTTTGATGAAAGTCATAAAGAATAAATCCTGAGAGTTGTATCTCATGTTCATGTGTTTGGAACCAAACACTCTGATGTGCTTTTTCCAAACAGTTTACAAATCAGCACATGCGAATTACACTGCACTGAAAGTACTTTAAAGACAGTCCACAAAATGCTCAAATCACAATGAAATGGGCTTGTCCTCTCTGCAGAAGTTCTTCCAGTTGACTCAGAGGGATGAATAAATGTTTTCTGGGAACTTTCCAGTTCCTGAGTCATTTCAGCCTGGAGTAAATGTTGAAAGAATGTGACTTTCCTAAATTCCAATCCATCTCCACCAACACTCACAGAACATCAACAGCTCTCAAGAAACCTGCCACTACTTAATCTGCACCTTTCCAACAACTGGGAACAGTAGTTGAGAGGTGAGGGTCTATCAACCCTTTTTTGTGTTGCTCAGCCAGGGCCATGATTGCTCTCTCTATATAAACTGCGAGAGGATGGGGCGAGAAACCTCCTATACCAACCCTCTGACATCAGGGGCTGCTTTGCCTCCTGACCATCTGTACATCTTTCCCACTTTTGTGGGTATTGCACTATTTTTCTTATGCCTTTCCATAGCAAAGTGATGTATAGATCACATTTACAACTTCTCCAGCAAGATAGACACAGGATCAATGAAGATACTGCAGAAAGTTGATAGTTCTTCACCAGATGTCCAGGAGCACTTCTACTTCTTCTGTCATATCTGGAGTCTTGCACAGGTCTGTGCTCAATGGGGGACAGCAGAGACTTCAGTGCCCTGATGGTGAAGGGATGTCCCTAGCTGCTTCATAGCTGGGCACAATGCTTATCACAGGAAATTGGGCTTTTCACTGGTGTAGTGGTAAGTAAGGCAGGAAGGGAGCCAGGAAATCTGAGTGCAAAGCAGAAGAACAGTAATACAAACAAAGAAACAAAGCACTAATGGGAAAAGAAAGATAAAATAAAACAAAATACATAAAATAAAATAAAATGAAATGGAAAGGAAAGGAAAAAAGAAAGCAAAAAGCAAAGCAGATTGAGACCATGCTTGGGGTGATGAGGATCTATGCTGCTAACAGCTGTTCCACAGTGAAAGACATACCAACCCTAGTGCTTGCATTTTTGTGCTTTAAATGTCAAGCTATTTCTAAACATTTTATTTTAGCTGCTTCAACTATCTCCTCCCTTGAAACTTGTTTAAAACCGATGTCTGGAATCCTGGGGATGTTTGTGTCTAACACTCTCTGCTACTTTCTGTTACACTACAGAGCTCTGTTTGCTTCAGAGCTGCAA
Source organism: Bolborhynchus lineola (assembly GCA_025448015.1). Classification (NCBI taxonomy): domain Eukaryota; kingdom Metazoa; phylum Chordata; class Aves; order Psittaciformes; family Psittacidae; genus Bolborhynchus; species Bolborhynchus lineola. The sequence goes on from JAOEHX010058899.1 coordinate 8,727, forward strand.
GAGGCCAACTGAGCTGGTCTTATCAATTCCTCTAGAGGGTTCTATTTGCTCCTAATGACGTGGCTATACAAAGTCTAACCTGCAAACTAAAGAAAAAATCCTGCAGGATAAAGTGAAGCCAAATAATAAAGCTGGAGATGTTTGATAACGAATCATTCTCTGATGACTCAGTCTCTCAATCTTGCTCAGTCACCTATCTACATGAAATATATCTTGAGGAAAACAGGTTTAACTTCTTATTAAAATCAGGAGGAAAAATTATCATAGCAAAGACCACAGCCAGGATATTGTACTGGAGATAAGAGAAACTAACAGAAAACAAGTCCTTTTGGCCCAAGCCATGTTTCTATCTAGTAAGACAGCCAAAGCCTGGACTTTGTTCCATGCCAGGCAGCTGGATGAGCGCTCTGCAAACACACAGCACAGGTTTGCAAGGGCTGCACAGCCTGAGCCAATATCTTATGGTGAAGGAGTCACAGAAGGGTTTGAAACACAGCAGCACTGTGCTGATGCGAAGGAGCTGACATCTTTTGTCCAGCCCTGCCAAAGGCCTTTCCCTCCTTGATTTTCAGTGCCTGCGCTCACCACAGAGCTCAGCATCACCCTCACCACTTTTCCCTCCATAGCTGACAGCATGGACTACTTGTCCTGAGAAGGACCCTGAGCTTTACTCAGAAATGTGCTTTGCTGTCTGCCAAGATGAAGCACTTACCTGCTCTTCAAAATCCTGAACAGACCCTTACATCTGGTCCAAACCTGTGTCTTGTTTCCCCCACACCTCATCCAGTTCCTTCTGAACATGTCTCCATCTCAGCCTCATCACTAAAGTGAGTGCCAAGAGAGCGTTGGCTGAGCTGCAAACCAGGGCTTAGATCACCTATGCACTCTGCCTCAGCATCTGCTGGATCATAGTGAGAACTTCCCTTTGGGAGCTAATGCTGCAGGATCCTTAGATCTAAAGTCTGGCTGGAGACAGGCAAGGGGAGAGTGGGAGAAACAATAAATTCATTCCAGAGCCACCCACAAAGAGCATCTGGATTGCAGAGCGCAAGTATGCATGGGGAAATTCCTTTCAGGAATAGGAACCTTTTCCTTCATTCAAGCTTTGAGATGGAGGGAAACTAGAGCAAAGGACACTGTCTTTTCCTTGCAAAACAAGGTCTCTGCATGCTCAGATCTAGCCAGGAATAATACTTGGGCAGGTCACCTGTTCAATGATGAGCTCCCACCATGCAAGCTTGGAGAAGGCGCAGATCATGGCTAATCTTAATGCCTTGCTTCAAGGTACACTTGCTTATTCAAAGCATTTTTGTCTCCATCACTCTTACCTTCCTTCCAGCATTTTCTTCCATCTTGAGAGTGAAGGATGAGTCGAGAAACAGCACACAATTGCCACAGAGACACTGGAAGCACTAAATAGTGCGAATGGTCAAAATGTAATCATAATATGCTTAAACTCAGTTTTCCCTCAAGTGTTTATTACGATCAATAAATATTCCAGGCCTCCTTTTCCCACTGCTTAACTGGAAAAAACAACAAGGAACAGGAGTGATGACAGACCAGTAGCCATTTTTCACAGCTGATGCTTAAATTAAATAAAACTAAGCTTTCCACTCCTAAGCTTTAAACTGCAGAACCCACCTCCACCAGATGGTACAGAGATCAAGAGGGTAAATGAATTCAGGAAGGGGCCCAGCAAGTTCACAGAGAGCTTTCTTGGCAGCTATTAAAGCTGGTTAATAGGCTGACTGCAAGGCTTTGCCGAAACATCTCTTTCTGGCAGAGATCAATGGCACAACCAGAAGGGGAATTCTGCACTTACCAGGTTATACTCTGCCACGGACATCTGTTCCTGCCCACTGTGGGAACTAAAATACTGGGGTAATTAGCTCTTCAGTCTCTTATCATGAACTTCTGTTATACATACTACATATGCTTACATATACGATATAACATATGCTATACATAGCATATATAGGATACTAGATATAGTGTATGTAACTAGTATATACACACTACATATATATACACACCAATAGTATATATAATACGTA
>JAOEHX010058907.1:5681-23359 GCA_025448015.1 Bolborhynchus lineola
AGTTGCCCATGCTTAGGATGGCCTTCACGTTAGCTTCTTCTGGACAAAAAAGTTACCTTAGTTCAGCTCTGTCCTTCTCTAATGACTGACACTCATGTCACTGACTTGGCCCCGGAGAGGCAAAACCTGCTCCAGCAATGATGTTATTCTTTAGTGAGGACAAGTCATAAAAAACTGTTTCAGAATAATAAATGACACAAATAAAACCAAACAACTGTCACATGCTTTCAGCTCAGCTTCTCAAAGTCGTATTGATATTGCACCCTACTTATCACTCTACTGTGAAACCAAATTACAAAAGCCCAAGCATCCACGTGTTACTGAAGTACGCCTCTGTCATGGTTTAAGCCAACTGTAAATCAGCCACACAGTTCGCTTGCTCACTCCCCCCACCTTTCTCCCCACCCCTGCTCCCAGGGGAATGAGGAGGAGAATTGAAAGAATGTAACTCCCACAGGTTGAGATAAGAACAGTCCAGTAACTAAGGTACAACACAAACCACTGCTGCTACCAGCAATAGTAATAGTGATAAGGAAAATAACAAGGGGAGAGAATGCAACTGCCCACCACCCACCCACCGATACCCAGCCCAACCCAGCAGTGATCTAGCCCTCCCAGCTGACTGTCCCCAGTTTATATAGTGGGCATGACATGTTGTGGTCAGTTTGGGTCAGGTGTCCTGTCTCTGCTTCCTCCCAGCTTCCCCTCCTCCCTGGCAGAGCATGAGGCTCAGAAAGTCCTTGGCCAGACCAAACATTACTGAGCAGCGACTAAAAACATTGGTGTTATCAGTGCTGTTCCCAGGCTGAGTCAAAAACACAGCACTGCACCAGCCAGTAAGAAGGAGAAAAATGACTGCTACTGCTGAACACACGACAGCCTCACTGCTGACCAACATGTTTCCTGTGGTACTGAACACTGCTGCTGTCACACACTTCAGCAGCAGTTGATTTGATCCATGTGATCTGATGTGATCTGCTCTGCAAGGTTAAACCGTATTTTGACCGTGTCTAGAAGCAACCATCATTCACACACTCCAACATAGCCACTGTGTCTGTCTACAGACAGAGAACCCCCATGGCAGGGCAGTACCTTGTGGCTTGAACTTGGCGCAGGACCATTCAACGAGCTTGCTGACACACTGAGCTTCCAAAAGACAAGAGATGAATAGAAAAGCATTCACTTGTGGTAAGACACTTTAAATGTGAATTTGTTTACATCAGTAAACAAAGTTTACATTAGTTTTGAACTGGAAGAGTCAAAGTAAGTATCACTTCCTATGGCCCACTGCTCCGCCTGCTTCCAACTCATACCTCATGATGTATGGACTTTCTTTCCTGCCATAGTTGTACAGAAGGAAGCGTATGCTTTTGGAGAGAAAAGCATTCACACAACTGCAAACAAATCTAATCTGAAATACACTTTTGCAGAAATTACCACTTTTTTGCACAATATTTGTAATCGGTTATGATTTCATTAACAGATTCAAAAGCTATCACTCATGTATGCTGATGTATACATGATTACTGAGAGAGAAAAATTTCACCTCAGTGCTTCCATAAAGTTCCTGTTTTCATTGACAGTTCTTGAATCCCAACTGAAAACCAAGGTAAAGCTTCCTGTGGCTCTGCTGTTGTACAACACAGGAATAAGTTTTTTACGCATTTAGAGCTGCAGAAGAGCCTGTGTTTACTATGCCTCCCTTTGATACCAGTGTGTAATGAGGATTACACACAGGGAAAACATTAAATGAAGGACTAGAAGGTAGTGATTCAGTTAAGACAAATTAAATTACTTCTCTAATAGCATGAACACAAAATCATTTATTTCTAATACAAAGGTGGTTCTACATGCACTAACAAAAAGGAAGAGTGCAAAGCATTACACAATTAAAAACAGTCCCAAATTAAAGTGTCAGCAATGATTTCCTACAAATCAATACATAAATCCATAGAAGAACAATCTGTGTATTTTCTCTTTTTGCCTACTTCTGCTGCTTCATCATTCTCATGCAAAATACAGTTAAAATATGACACCCTCACTCTGCCAAAGCTTTGGCTTGGCTTCAGTGTACCTCCCATGTCTGCTGCACACATAAAGGAGCTGAGCTACTTCTGCAATCTTCCCAAGTCTTAGACATCAAATTCCTCACTGCAGTTCATCTACAAACTGGTCCTGTAGACCAACCTTTAATAATTTGGAAGACTGCAAAGCTTCAGACAGATGCTGAAGCCCGTGGAAGGTCCCATAAGGAGGTCCTTGAAAGCATCGCTCATGCCTGATGACCCCCTGAAGAATGAACCCTATCTCCTCCAGGTGCCAAAGGCAGCATTTCTTCCTGCTCTCCAATTCCTCTTGAGTGTCTGACATGCTGACAAGGTGTTTCTTCTTTTCTCTGAACATTTTCTCATCAGCTGTCACCAACTGACACAAGATCAAAACACCACCCTGGTCATGGAAATGGAAGATAAGAAAGGGGATTTCTTCTGTTCCGGAGGTACTGCCTTCTCATACTGTAAGTCCTCTAAGGAAGAAAACTTGTTCCAGGAATATGGTGACTAGCTTCTAACTGGTGTGGAATAAATGTAGTGCCAGTGAGTGATGGGTGGGAAGAAAGGCATACAATAGGAGCAGGGAAAAGCTACAAGGGAAAAAAAGAAAGAAACTCAGTGAAAAACTTCAATATTTTTAACAGAGCAACAGAATCCAGACTTGCATTACAACTGGCCATTTATTAAACAAACAAACCAGCAAAATGACCTTGGTGACTAGAAAATGGGTTTTGGCTTTCTCTCACTGGAGGTTCCTGTGCCAACAGCAGAGGCAGCCTCTGGACTTTCAAGGTGTTCCCATGGCCAGCATATGCAAATCACCAACTTTCACAGAGGGATTCTGGAAGCAGACAAATGCTGCCTGTTTTCCCAAGGAGATAACCTCAGTATGGGTCTCACAATCAATTCCTTAAAGTCTTCATGAACCAGAGAGTGGATAAGGAGATGACTTTCTGCAGGAGCTGAAAATAGTCAAAAGATTTTGACTTGGGCCTTGGCCAGGTGACTTATGTTTCAGAAAGCCCATGGCAACAGCAGGAAACATGGAAAAGCAAACCAAAGTATAAGAAGGTGGTACAGAAATCACAGCCCAACCTCAGGGCTTGGATTGGATCTCTCTTCTCCAGAAGGAGGGAAGAAAGAATCATCCCTCAGAGATACAGAAGGTATCTTCAGGCACAGGTCACCACATGCATCAGCCACTTGAGAAAGCACGTGATTGCACAGAACAGTCACATGCTGGGGACCACGCTGGCAATTTGATGGTTGCGATGATTCAGTGTGACTCTGCCACCACTTAAACCTTCCTAGTAAGGATACAGCCTCTGTGGCTGCTTTATTCAGCTTTTTAGATCAAGAATGTCCTGATCAAACATAACGTTAACTGTAAGTTAATGTCGTGGTTTAAGCTGTACCTTGTAAGCCGAACCCAGGACAGTTAACAAAGGATTAAATGAAAATACATTGAGGGGAGAAGCTGCAGACATGAAAAAAAGCAGTTTTAGGCAGTGGCACTGACTCAAGCCAAGCCTGTAGGAGCTCCTGCCCAGATTTATGCATGCAGTCTCTCTCAAAAACAAACCAAAACAACAACAAAAAAACAGCCCCTCCATTTAACCAGGATCTCTGTCATGTAGCATCAGCCAGAAGGGTTATTAGTAGCATTAATGCAAGCCACTTGTTCCCCTCTCAAAATTAAGAGGACATCATCCCATTTCTCCCTCACCATATAAGCACAATGTGATAAATGAACTCTCCAAGGAAAAAGAATAAATCATTATTTTCTAACCAGAAAAAGATCAAGCTGGTAAAAGAGAACCTTTCCCGTTCACACGGGACATGTGACTGAGTCACTCCCACTGGCGTCTGACACTGCTCAATGCTTACATTTGCAAATGGACTGCTCATAATTTATGGCTGTTTAACCAAGGCTTAAAAAGAAAATAGTTTTTTGAAAGCCATGAATGATGACTTCCCTGAAACACTGAATGTAGCTGCCATCTAGACCCTGACCCTCTCCTCACAGCTGTTCCATGTCCTTACAGCTCTTGGCATAACAGGGCACCAGGCAAAGCTTTGACCAAAGTTCTTGCAACGCAGCCTTTGGGGGCATCGCAAAAGTAATTATACAAAGATCAGTTAAATGATACCTGTATACAAATATGTCACCTTTTGTATACTGAAAAGCTAACAAAATGCATTTGAAGAACACAGAGCAATTCTAGAGCTAATTTTTTTGCAAAGTACAAAAATCATGTTATCCATCCCCAATCTATCCGGAACTTAAAACCTTCAGGAGTAGCAACAGCAATATCACCTACATTATAAGAAGCAGATCAACCAGGTATAAGCAGTAAGTAATCTTTAGGAGTCAAAAGTGATTTAGGAGGAGCTTGCATCCGTCTCTGCAGTGATGGACCTTCTGCCATGCGCTCTCCCCCTTTGGCCTTTCAAATCTTTCATTTTGTCACCTTGAGGGTCTGCTACAGGACACCTTCTTTCCTTAAACTTCATCTGAAATAGGGTTTATTTGGGTTATGACATAAATGCCAAGGTTGAGTTTGTTCTGGAGCTGGAGGAAGCCCTGTTTAAGGAGTTTTTACTGCCCTTGAGTGCTCTTTAGTGTTTTTAAAGTTTTCCAGGTGAACACCTGAAGGAACTGCAAGAGGCAGAATGCACAACTAAACCAAACAAACCCACTTTTGCTCGCATTACCCCTTCCAGAAACCACACTGAAGTAGCCCTCCCCATCTCAATTCTTCCCTCTCCCATCAGCTTGTAAAGCAAAGCCAGCAACGAACAACAAACAGCAGTAATAAGCAAGGCTTATTTTCAGCTATGTTTGTGCAATTCCCATACCTAAATCCCCAGGCTGCTGCAAGCTCTGGAAAAATACAGGGAAGGAAGTTACATTACAAGTTCCACCCAAAACTGAGTTAGCACTTTGGACACTCAGTTCATTGAAGTGATTGCATGACTCTGACAGCAGAAACGGGCCACTGACCCAGTCAGATATTTGGCTGTACAGAAAACCAGAGACAAGATTATAAAGCCAAAAGTATTTCTGAAAGACAAAAGGATCAATGCTTTTCACATCTACAAAACCAGGAGCAGTTTGTTGCAGTACATCTCAGCCTTTTACAAGCTGTCTCTCCACAATAGCCAAATACCTAACTTCTTGTTAATAAATGCAAACCCTACTATTAGCCACCATCTGGTAAGGAGCTGCCTGATTTTTGCAATAGAGTCCCTTGCTGAAGCCTCAGGACTCACAGGATGTGGTTTAGATAATCGAAACCTAACTGAGAACCTCCTCAGGTAAGAACAGACATATTCTCCCTGCAGTGTGAAAGAAACCCACTTAAGTTACTTTGAAGCTTATTTCTGAATAGCTGGCATACAGTAACACAATTTAGAAACTGATCTGTAAAAAGCAGCGAGCAAACTGCTACTGCTCCTTCTAGACATCTGGAGCACAACTTTTAGTCAGCATTTTATCCTATCACACTAAGAAAGTTAAAACTACTGTCAGATACTAGATTTTGGGGAATTATGCATCACAAGTGGGTCAATTATACTGGCACAAATCAGTGATACAGAAAAAACGTTGTTTGGAGGAGGATGTCTCTGCAATACTGCAGAAGTTAGAACATTTCAACCAATTTCTGTTCTGCCCATGCAAGTTACAGGAAGCAACAGGAAGCTTTTGAAACAGCACAAAGATCTGCTGCAACAACTGACCTTAATGTTTGCTTCTTCGTGTTTTACACCACATTTTTTTCCCTGTGTTTTCATAATATTCCTATTAGTAACTTGTATGAACATGATTTCTCACACTGTCCCATACCTGCTGCTCGTCCTCCATAACGTTGCTGGCAAATTCAAACACAAGCTCATTCTGCTGTACAACTGCTGCCATAATAACGCATTCCCAGGTCTCAGCTCCACATATGAAGAAAAAGATTCCCGGATGTGAAAGAACAGAGAGCGCCGCTGAGGGTCCAACTGGGCAGAGGCAGGATCACAAAATGAACCAAGTGTCAGTGTTCGGATTCCTTAGATCATCAGTGCTCCTGGGTTCTTCTCTTCTCAAAGGGAAACAAACCCAAGGGAAATCCTTTCCTGAGTTGCTCTTCCCACCCTGATAGCCTTTATCACTGTGGAGGGAAAAAATAATCCAGTTTTAATGAAGAAATGATTCCTTTAGCAATATGAAATAGTAGCAGCCACAATAAAGCTTGCTCCAAACTATAACTGTTCTATCTAACTCCAAGCAAGTCAGACACCTTTGTATCAGAGAAATTACTTTTACTAATAAATGACAATTTTCATTCCCTTAAAACTGCTTCAGGAAGTAAGACATCAGTTTCAGAGTATTTCATATTAAAAGCATGAGACTAAGAGAAAGTTACAAAAAGAAACAAAAAGAAAATCCATCTTTCATTCGATTCACATATGCACTTCTCACATTCACGAGTAACTCTCATCTTTAAGTTATATGCAGTGTAAACCCACAAAACTCAGACTGACCTACTCAGCTGTAGGATCCCTCATGTGTACCACCTTTCTTCTTCACAGAGTTCAAATTTAGCCAAGTTGTTATTTCACGAGTAAAACACTCCAGAACTTGATTCCCACAGTGCCACACAGATGAAGCTAGTAAATAAATTGCTTTGTACAATCCAGAGAGTTATGAGTTCCTTCATGAAGCAGATCTTCAGCTACTTGTTAAAAATGCACTGTAAACGTATCCTTATCTCTACCACAGGCTCTCAAGCAGCCGGAAGGAAACAGCACTGACCACGTCATGGCAAATTAGAACAGGCAAAAAACTGCACAGTACAATAGCAAAGAAAAAACCTACCTCAAACTACGGAATGTAAACAGCTTCACTGAGGGGTGGGAGAACACAGCTCTCACATCCTCATTTCCTCATCGGCACCAAATGTAAACCTGGCCAACATGAGCTTACAAATAGGTGTGCCTGTGCCACTGTTGGGGGAAAAGGTGAGCTCAGAACGTAATCTAACAGTTAACAGAAACAGGTGCCTAAAACTGGGAAACTAAGGGATGTTGGTGCCTAGGAATTTAAATCCGTAGGTTTTTAAGGAAGCAAAATGTGTGGCGCCTAATGTTTAGATCAAACTTCTTTAAACTGCCCCTGATTAAGGGTTGCTGTGACAGAAGTATAAGGGGCAGAGGTCTAACACGCACCCATCCAGACTGAGACCCTCCGGAAAGCCTCTGGGTGACTGCAATGCCGCTGGTGAGGATGACCCTCTGCCTTTGTACAAAGAGACTTAACTTCACCGTGTCTTTGCAGCAGGCTCAAATGCAAAAAAATGAAGGGCATCTTCCTCTCCCCAGTGCCAAGCAATTTAATTAGGGAGGATCATATGTCACAGGCTCATACTCCCTCACTCTAGGAAACGTAACAGCTGTTTTTCCATAGGTTGTGGTATTCCCGAATTCCTAAGTTGTGATGGCAGAGCATTTAAGTCACTAGATCCTACCTTTCTAAGAAATAAGGAAACCCAAGATTATGCAAACAGGAGAACCTTCCCAACTTCCAAAGCACAATTTAATTAGCTGTTAAAGGGTTCAGAAGAGTAGCCACAACCCTAACTAGGGAATATTTGAATTAATGAGAGCTACATGAATAAACAGAGAAGGAAGGGCTTTGGGAACCATGACAGTTCAACCCCCGCCCTTCCCATCTTGCAGGATGACTTGACTACTTAAGAAGGTTTTCCCCATACTTCAGCCAGGCTCTGACACTGCAACCATATAATCGCGGGTAACTTCTCCAAATGCAATTATTTGGCCTCACCTTTTAGAAGACAAGAATGCCATTAAGAAGTTATACACACATGCCAGCACAGTGCAACTGAGACCAACTTGCCCATCCCAGACTCCTACTGTTCTGTATGCCAGCCTGAAAAGAAGTATGTGGCCATATAATACATAGTTCAATATTTCCCGCAGACATAATTGAAGTGGGTGAATCTGTATCAATAGGGACATACCAGCTCTTTCAGAAGAAAGGACAGGTATGAAAATAAATATTTGAGCACAATTTCTATTTTGGTTACTGCCTAGAAATAACCTGTAACTTTCAAATAAGATAAAATAATAGTATTTTAAGTCACTCCCTCTAATCAGTGAAGGGATTCCTTCACTCCAAAGGATCATTGGGCAAATAAAAGAACCTCCTCAGCTTCTAAATGGATACTTGTATTAAAACAGGGGTTAAACTAATTGTCCAGAGAGAACCAGAGCTGCAACACAAGGGCTTATAATCATCTCCATTACATTAATTTAAGCCACATTTGTGAACAAAGTCCAGTAACTTTCCAAGGCCAGTAACAATTAACAGTGTCCATGTGAAATCAGGACAGATGAAGTGAAATCAGGACAGATGAAGTGTTGGAGATGCAGGCTACCTAATAAGCTCATGAAGTATGAGGAAAACTGGAGGTACAGGCACTGTAAGACAGATTTTAGAAGTTCCCGACATGCATTAGGAACTGGCATATTTTTCCATAGCCATTCATTATTCTGTAAGATATTAATATTTTACAGTAGATACTATACTACCAGGATGCACACTACATGTGTAAGATCCAGCAAACTTACTAAAAGCCATAAAGAAATCTTTTATGAATTTTTATTTAAAAAAAAGAACCCAAAGTGATAACAAAACCCTTAATGCAAAACTAATCATTATGATTTAATACCACTTAAGCCAGCAGCAGTGTAAAACATCTGATCTCAAAGAGACACACACACTAGATAGAACAGTTACGCTTCATGCTAAGATGAAGTTCCTAATCATCTGATACGGTTGTAGGAACAGATGTTCAAAGCTATTTTACAGATCCTGCATCATGGTGATGCAGTGATGGAAGACTGTACAGCAGAGTGCTCCTTCCCCCCCTCCCCAAAACCAAAGGAATCTATAAATAAAAGTCAAATGATAACTTCTTCTTACAAGAAAAGGAACATCTAACCACAATACTATGACCAAAGTCAAAGGCAAGTGAGTGAACAGAATTCAGTGAGCTTTTATATCAAACCTTACAGACATTAGGCACTCTACTACTATTTACAGGGAAATTTTCATTACTTCTTTAGTGGTACACAGTAACAGCGAATGATCTATTGGGCAATAACAGCATGGCAAAATAATGCAAAAGTACTGTCCTTTAACCCGTATCACTCTCTCTGGCATACAGAAAACAAGAGCAGCTTTTCACAAAAGCCAGCACAATCATAAACCAGCTATATTCTCCTCAAAATCTATTTTTATAAACTGTGCTTTCGTTATTCTAAGTATCACAGGATCCTGCTGTCTATAGGCTAACACAAATAAGACTATTGTTTTCACTATAGAATGCCACTTATCTCCCTGACTGATTTTACGTACATCTGTGAGTAGAAAATAAGTTATCTGCAAACAGCATAAAACGCATAAATTGTACTCACATGCACAATAAGCTCAGCTACGTACAAATAGTCACAGAAGAAAGAGAACCACGTATATATTACTGTAAAATTAATATCACTTTTCCAGAACTACAGAATAAGTAAGGTTTCACTTTCATTTTTAATAACTGTTGTAGTATAAAAAGCAGTACTAAGACAAAACCATACAAATAAACATCTGAATTTTGCTTAATCCTTGAAACTGAACACACAGATAAATTACTTCAATCATTCTGGAAGTTCCCCTCTTCTACTGATTTCAACATCTAGAAACAACCTCCTCAGTCAGTCTGTCAAAAAGCACATTCAGCTGAGTTAACCCTTAGTACACTGCTACTCTGCTGTCCCAGAAGACACGCTTAGGTCTCCTTCCAGCCAGATGTCGCAACGTTTTTCCCCACCGCTCTTCATCATATATACCTTACGCTTAAGTCTAACCTTGTTTAGCGAGTTCAACAAAGCTTGTTAGAAACGTCTCCAGAATCGTTTTAGGGACCAATGGTGAAGCTGCAATACCGCAACTAGGCTCCAACTAGGAAGTAACAAATCCACAATTTCTCCTTCGACTCCTGCCTTAGCATCTGAACACTGTAATGCAGAAATAACACAGCGGCACCATGGTGGAGCAGGTGGAGCAGGCATCAAAGCGCGAGGCACAAACCCAAAGATTTGCTGAAGAAGCCAGCTATAAACTTAGAAGGTTCAAGTCTTGGTACTGAGAGCACCACAGCTGAGCTGAAAGATGCCTCCAGCCAGCAAGCTACTGGATCCAGTCCCATTTAGCGCTACTAAAGATGACTGCAATCATCCTGAGCTGCCTTTTCTGTGAAATTAGTAAGAACATTTGTACATTTAAAATTAAGAACCAGCTTAGCTGCTTTAAGATTCAAATACAGATCTGAACCCTGAGTTACTGCAGAAATGGCTCAACTCCCTTAGCTCAGAGACAAATGACTTGGGGTTGAAATTTTTCATTGATTTTCTAAGATAGTCTGCAGCATTAGCTCCAGCCTAGAAATGTCAAAGCTGGGACTTAAGAGAAAGGCAAGCTGAGCCCCCTTCTCAGCACATCTTGGATGTGGAGTGAATGAGAGGACAGGGAAGAAAAAAGACATCACCTGGAAATACTGGACTGAAGGACTGAAAACCATCCTGGGTGAGGTCAAATACATGGATGATACCACCACCATTTCACTCAAGTTTCTAAGTCCTTTCTACCAGTGGAGGTTAAGGATGTACTGAGCCAGAGCCAGTCCAGCCTCTAAGGAGTTGCATCATTCTAAGATACTGTACAAATAATACATCACAAAGTGTGGTTTTCTTCAAAAGGGTGGAAAAGCTGAGTGGTATCACAGTTCTTGTAATGCAGCAACCCCAAATCCATGATGATCTTTATGTAGGGTACACACTAAGCATAAATGCTAACAACAGAGTCCTCTGGCATTCTTCATGGATTGATTATTCCTATTCAGTAATATCAAGAAGTTACACAGTACAGGGGCTTTGAACCACATCCTCGGACTCAGGGCATATGTAGCTGGCAAAGTGATGAGTAAGAAGAACAAACTAATACTTGCTACTTGTTACTACATGTTGATACATATAAAATAAATACATGTTACTTGGCACAAGAAGTTTCTGACAGTTCAGAATTTTCAACTGCTCACATGAGTTAAAGGAGGTAGGAAAACAACATGGTAAGAGGACATCACTGAGGAAGGAAAAAAACAACACAAGGAACAGCCTGAAATCTTCTGAGAGCATCCATGCCGCCTTGGGGAAACTGTACAAAAAGCAGCTGACATAATACAAGTCAACAGTGACCTTTGCTGAGCTTTCGTTAAGAACAAAGAAATCACCAGTATCAATAAAACCTTGTTTTGAAGCTGGGCTGCAAAGCAGCCTGTGTTACCACAGGCTCTCAAGTATATATACAGCAAGGAGGACAGAGTAATAGGGTTCATATAAATAAGCATAAAACCAAAAGAAATTGGCACACAATTCAGTCAATGCAAAAGAAGTGAAATGAACCTCCCTTTCCCTAAATTCTACATAAAAGCACATTTACCCCAAAGAGAGCACAAAGCACAAACGTAACCAACAACATCTTCTTTGCCATCACCAAAAAAATCACATTTTCATCTCTCTTTCTGCCAACTACCCCCTTTATCCTGAATCTTTAATGAAGCAAGACTCTTTCCAGCCTACTAACAGTAATGGTCCCAGCACTGTTTACAGACTCCCCCACCCCTTGAAACCTTTCTCTTCTGACCTCCTATGTTCCCTGATAGTTTTAGTAAAAGTCCCTTTTATTCAGCCCATTTATGTTACACACCTGTTGAACACAAACCCAGCACCCTGGCACAGCAGTGCTAGGAAATCTAAAGAAAACTAGTATGGTTGGGGCTTCTTTTCCCTCTCCTAACAGCATGCTCAATGTGCAAAGGTAGCCCCAAATCACTGTAGGTGTGCAGGCATTGAGCACTGTAAATAATTGATTTATGCTGCAGCAACAAAAGATCAGGTTACCACTGAAAGGTCAGTCCTAAACAGGGAGCTAAAAGGTACTGGGGGAAGGAAGATCCTTCCCAACTCTACTGCTGGAGCTCTCGAGCTCTGCATAAAGTATCTGAACATCTGCTAAGGCAAAGATCAAGCCTCCGCAGTCTGATCAGGCAAGAAAAAAGCCACCTTGGGTTTTAGTCACCTTTCCACAAAGTGTTTGCTCTGGCAAAGCAGAGACAACTCAACAGGAAAAATTATCTGTAACTTGTCCTAAAAGCAAGGGAGCAAGGGTGCTTCAGGGGGAAGCAAAGGTCCAAACCCTCTCCCCCACTTCCCCATTTTCATTGGAAGAAAATAACTGAATCTTGTATTTCCATAGATTGGGTGCATGGTATAAGAAGAGGTTAAGGAGATCGGACACTACAATGCCAGCACTTCCTTCCTCCCCAAATCATGTCAGAGACTAGACCTTCTCCCTCCAACCCCCCCAAAAACTTCTTGGTAGATTCACACACCATTCTGCAGCTGCCCAAATTACACTTTTTGGCACATCAGACACATGAGAGAAGATGAGGGTAAATGTTCAGAAGTGGCTATGTGACTAGCAGCCTTGGTTTATCTGTAGGGCTTTGAAACTCTTCAGATTTGAGTTTGGGTTACTAACACATCAGCTCACAGATAAACTGTATTATACGTTACTCTAACTGCAGGTAGATAAAAGCAAAGTAAAGTTGCTTCACTGCATAGCACCTACTCTGCATGCCTGCACGAACGCACGCATACACAGAGCAGCTGCCACTGCATAAACATGCTTTATCCCCACTTTTATGTGTGCATGTGCACATACACATACATATATATACCCCAAAATAAATATATGAAATGTGCGACCTTCTGCTGACTTTTTACTTTCTGTGTAGCCGTTTTGGCTCCTAAAGATGCAAAAAACTCCACAACCTCCCACATCTCTGTACAAGGGGATATGCAGAAGTGCTCCTTCTCTGCTTCCAGTTCAGTCACCTCCACCCACTGCTGCTCACCACCACCTCAGTACAGCTGGGAAAATACTTACCTTGATCTTCCTGTCATCCACTTAAGTCCAAACAAATTTCATTAACTGGACCCCTCAAAAAAGGACAGTGTCCCGAAGGCAGCTCACAGGGAGCTTGCACAGTCTACCAAGCTTGTGAGAACTCAGCAGTTCTTGGCCTTGCAAAGATGACATCTGTACGTAGTTACTGTCAAAGAGGGGAGAAGCCTGTTTGCAAGTCAGGCCTTACCACCTGAGAAAGACTGGCCACAAGCACACCATCACACTGAGCTTCCTGGTGACCAACAGTGCAACTGACAGCCTTTCAAAAAACCCCTCCGTGATGGGCTCTCTAAAGGTCTCTTCTCCTAACAACATCAGGTCTGGTTAGGAAGAGCATGTCTTGTTTAGCAACGGAACATGGATCCCAGGACCATCTTAAACCAGTAACATTCATAGCAATGACCTGCTTCTCCATAATGGTACATATGCATGCTCATCGCCACTAAACACAGAGGCTGGGGAGCGTGGTTTGCTGTTCAAAGGTCCCAGCAATCACTAATGTGTCCTGCCTGTGCAGTTAATTCACCACTACTGGCAAAGAGAAAGTAAAACTCTCAAGTGATCATATTTCCCAGCTGATAAAATGAAAACAAGGAGACATTCAATTAAGTCAAGAAGCAGCTAGTTTTGAAAGGATGAAAGGAAAGCAAGTAAAATGCATTGGCCTGGATTTACTTGCTCAAGCTCCTTGCTAGACACGACATAAGGCAAAAGCTTAGGAAAATCAGAATATGTTTTAAAACCAGCTCGATATAATTAGACCAAATCAGCCTCATTACGTAAGGATTTATTTTTAAACAATGGAAAACACCTGTCATAAGACAAGACAAACCCCCAGTAACAGACTGCAACCACACATCTCTACAGGCAGGGGTTTGCTCTAAGTTTTTCCTTTGTAACTGCTCATTTCTGGATTCCTGTATTCTCCACCAGAAAAAAAGCAATATATTAAACACTCCAAAACCAGGATATAGGGACTACAAGTTTGGTATGACACTGCAAGTATCGGCATAGTCTAGCTCATCAAGAGGTAGGTGACAGTAGTTATGGAAAGGAAAACAAAACATCTCTCATCACTTCTCTCCGACAACACTCAATATATGCCACTTTATCCCACAGTAAATTTGCAGAGACAAGATTAGGTTTATGTGATGTCATAAGATAACCAAACTACCAGCATTAATGAATAACATTAGTATCAAAGATACCTTACTGTTCTTTATATTGCACAAAGTCTCAAAAACCTGATTAAAACAGACACCAAGAAAACTGTAAATTGGTGAAGTCCCAAGTCCTGTTCAGAAATGTTTGTAAACCAAATGAATTATTCCAGTGACACAGAATATATGTTTTAAATGGCATCTTCAAGTGGTTTCTAGCATTTAATAGCACCTTTTAAGGATCATTAAGACTACCATTCTATAAGCAACTTAACATGAGAGATGCAGCCAAGCCAAATCTTACTGATCTCAAATGGAAGGGTCTCAGTACAGAGAGTGCTGAAGGGCTGAGCTCCAAGACAGCTAGCACAGGATATGAGGAAACCTGTAAAAGAGGGTGGAGAACGGAGAAGAACTGATTGACCTTAAGAGGTTTTGCTCTTTTGATTAATGCATGCACCCAGGAGAACGAAGTGGTGGCAGTGGGAGGAAGGAGGATCAGGGGAGAAGAACTGTAATTGCTTTGGCTAGGTGCCAGGCTTTACAAATTACCTGTTGCCAGCCTGTGCCCAATACTGATACAAAACTGTCTTCCTTTCCCCAAAAAAACACTTTGCCCACAAATTAGCAACGCAGTTGATAATCTTAAAATCACCTGCAGGTAAAAGTGAAGCTTACCAGTTTTTGCTAAAACTGCTGGCACAGACTGGGATATAAATGCACACAGAATATACATATTAAAGCAGAAAACTGAAAATAAAAGGCCACAGAGATCAGGTTCAAGTAAAGATGCTACAGCACACAACTCAGTAAAAATCCCCATTCTTAACAACTTCTGCAAGACAGATTTTCAGCATTCTGTGGATTTCCTTTTGAGATTAATTTATTTGTAAACTTTTCCAACTGGGCTGTCAAGCACAATGAACAAATGTTTAAATAAGTCCCAAATGACTCCCTGTCGTAGCCATAGAAATACTGTGTGATTTGTATTTCCCTGTCTTGAGTATTCCAGGAGCTTCAGAAATCTGAATTTAACTGACGTGCACCAAATGGAAAGGGGCACAAAACAATCCACACAGAACTTGCTGAAGCTTCCCCTTTCTTAAACACACACACAGACTTCACAGCTCAGGTTGGTTCTTTACTCCTGCTGACCCTGTGCATGTTCAAGACCGCGTCTGGCAACTCGGGCAGGTTGAGAAATAGAAAGGGTCTTACCTTTGCAGTGTCTTTAAAGAATCTGAATTAACATAAAGCAGATTAGCCAATGTTTCTGCTGTCAGCCTCTCATTTGCTGTCAACCATCAGCAATATGAACAGTCAAAGGCCTCTGGAGCAGGCTGGTATTAGTCAGCTAGACTTGAATTTCCAGTTCTTTTATGCTGCTGTCTATTTTCCTTCATTAAGTTAGCTTGTCCTACCCTCATATCAGATTACATGGAGCCAACATTTACAGCACCTTGCAAAACACTCCAACATATCACATACCTAAGTCTGCCTATACCTGTTGCCCTCAACATTTAACCCTTGCTACCAACAGGGAAAACTTATTCTAGAATATAAAAAATATCTTCAGCAGAGGAATCATTTTCTTTCTTACCTGACAGCTACAGGATGGTGTGGAACTTCATTTTATGAATCGAAGGACACAGGCAGACTACACTGAGAACAGCAGTACCAAGTTGCTCTCAACAACAGGCCCAGAGACCCAGCAACAGAGGGACTTATACCTCCAGCAAGGACCATGGCCTGGAAGCACTTGCTGCTTATTTCAGCAGGTCTCGGAAACCCCAACCAGCTTCAAGATCATCTACTTGCATCAATTCCTCAGCTCCCCTCATGCTAGAGCGGGAAGCAGCAGGAGCTTTTCTAGCACATGACCATCACAGCGTGAGCTGATAGTGTTCTCAGTCCATGGCTGTTCCAGCACACCAGCCTCCTTCTGCCTAGCCATGACACAAGGCTGCCCTGGGCTTGGCTCTTCCAGCTTCTCCAGCCCAACTTCCCCTTCAGGAAGGTGTGCTGCTAATCCTATTTCCACAGTCTAGAGAGCAGTGAATTAAACTGTACAATGCCGAAAATAAAGAGAAAGCCACATTGGTTTCTGTCTCTATGTAACGTGTGCCCACTCTTGTGAACATCAGCTGTGATAGTGATGCTTCAGAGGACTACACCAGCTATCCTGTGTTACAGATGCTTAGCTTTCCTATATACACATCACACAGCCTGGAATTAAACAGTTTTAACAAATAAATGTGTATATTCCTGCACCTCACCCAGCACTGTCCAAGCAGCCTCCTTCTTGGGCCAAGTGACCCACTTTGCTAAAGCTGAGAACACAAGGTAGTACTCGCACCATGAGACTCATACAGGTGAGCTTACTCAGGAGAGCACGGATGAAACACACAAGAATAATTTTATCTGCATGCTGCTTTAACCTATATCTTTACTCAAGTAACTTTTTAACCCTTCAGATAAGAATCACAGACCAAATCAAAACAAAGCAAAAAATAAATGGCTATGACGACTTTACTGAGAAACAGTACAGCCTGTATCAAAAAGCACTGCAACTAACACTTACCGATAAGCTGCTTTCTTAACACAGCATTAAACAAGCATTTTTGGTCTTTGAGAGATTCTAGCTCTGGATTTAGAAGAGCACTTACATTCATATTTAAGTCAGCACTGCGGTTAAAATGATGTGCGGGTAAAATGCAGATAAAACCATCAGATTTCAGTCTTTCTTATTTATGAAGTTTATCAGTGAAAGCACATTTTTGCAAACTCTGCCCAAAGCTTTTTAATCTTTGTCACAAAGATCCTCATTTAACTTTACCCAAAGAATACCATAGAATGGTTAGGGTTGGAAAGGACCTTAAGATCATCCAGTTTCATCCCACCTGCCACAGGCAAGGACACCTCACTCTAGACCATGTTGCCCAAGACTCTATCCAGCCTGGCCTTGAACACTGCCAGGGATGAGCAGCCATAGCTTCTCTGGGCAGTCTGTGCCAAAGCCTCACTGCCCTCACAGTGAAGAATATTTTCCTAACGTCTAATCTAAATCTCACCGCTGTCAGTTTAAAGCCATTCCCCCTGTCCTATCACTACTTTTCCTTATAAAAAGTCCTTCTCCAGATTTCTTGTAGTGCCCCTTTAGATACAGAAAGGCTGCAACGAGGTCTCTCTGGAGCCTTCTCCTCTCCAGGCTGAACAACCTCAACTCTCTCAGCCTCTCTCCATAGCATAAGTGCTCCAGCCCTTGGAGCATCTTTGTGACCCTCCTCTGGATTCACACCAACAGGTTCATGTCCTTTTTATGTTGAGGACACCAGAACTGCACACAATACTCCAAGTGAGGTCTCACGAGAGCAGAATAGAGGG
>JAOEHX010058907.1:23459-37855 GCA_025448015.1 Bolborhynchus lineola
CAGAATAGAGGGGCAGGATCACCTCCCTTGACCTGCTGGTCACGCTCCTTTTGATGCTGCCCAGGATACAGTTGGCTTTCTGGGCTGGAAGCACACACTGTCAACTCATGTTGAGCTTCTTATCAACCAACACCCTGAAGTCCTTCTCTGCAGAGCTGCTCTCAATCCGTTCTCTGCCCAGCCTGTAGTTGTCCTTAGAAAATTAAGTCCTCAGTCACATATTTCCAGTAGTTATACCACAGGAATTCTAAGTGAGGTTTTCCCACTAAGCAAGAAGTGGCCTTTGTTCTCCAGTCTGTAACCAGACACAGCACAGTGTCCATACAGTGCCCACACATCTTTCTTATACATCCTCAAGGATCCATTTTGTCATCCAGTCAGCCATGACCATCAAGAGTACTTCTTGAAAGTTCTTTCTGAAATAGTTCAATGAGTGAACTAAGAGAAGCAGCACTATGATTTTTTTTTTGTTTTTAAGGGCTTGGAGAGTCCAATACTATTACTGGCACAGCCAGGGAGTTAATTTATGAGGTTGGAACATGAGAGACACAACTCCTTCTGCAAATCTCTCAGAAAAATTACAACAAATCCTCTAACCGGTCAAAACCCCAAAGCTGATGTTTGCACTAAGCTTGTACGCAGATTCCAAAAAGCCCCAAAAAGCAACAAAGAAGTCCAACCCAAGAGTGAGTGACACCACCCCCTAACATTCCACAAGCAGAAATACTTGGTTTAAAAAACCCTGTAGAAACAGGAATGAAAGGTAATACAAGAAATACCAAACCATACCAGAAGTCGGCAGATTGATAAGGAACAGTTGTAGACAAGGAAGTCAGAGATGTCAGTCGGACTTCACTAACACCCTCCCGTGAACTAACCTGACTGACAAATCTGTTGGTTTTTTTCCTACTGTTTGTCTTTCCTAATGTAATTTTTTTTTTTTTTTTCTTTTAGCATGGGTGCATTCAAATTCATTTTTGGCTTAATCAGATTCTTTGCCGTAGTTCAGACAGAGTTCACAAAAGAAGTCATGTAGGCCATGACAGACTTGTTCCCTGAAGTGGGACACCAAAACAAACCCCACACCTTCAAGCTAGTCTCCCAAATGAAGGTGTGAGGTTTGTTACTCCTGAGGTGAACTCTTCCCTTGATTTCTAGTGTATCGTGTTTCGCAGATCAGTGTAGCTGCAGCTCATGTGTTGTCTTCAGGCCTAACAAAAAAACATTTGAATTTATTGGAAATTATAGCATGAGAGAGCTGAGCTTTTAAACTCGCAGGCAGAAGGGGCTAGGGCTTGTTTGGGGCAGGAGGCTGTAACGGCACATCTCCCAGCACAACAAGTCATAGCTCTGAGCTGGTACATGCTTTCTGTGTGGGTAATTCATTCCGGCATTCCTGGTCACAGCTCAGCACAGTGAAAGGCAAGAAGCAACAGAATACTCCAGATACGCTCAAGTAAACACAATTAGTAAGCTCTCCTGCACAGAAGGGAGCAAAGTCACCTGCCAACCAGTTTGCTCTAAACTGAAGGAATACTCTCAAAACATTAGTTTAAAACTGAACAGGAGCTTGAAAACAACTTTAAGAGACCACCAACACACACACACAGGTGAGGAGGGAGAGACATGGCCCTGGTTAGAAAAAGTGAGTGTTACATAGCCAGAGGGACTTCAAAAAACAAAACAAAGCAAAAGAAAAGCACCAACACTGAACCCCAGGCTCTCGCTGTAACTTGTTTGGTACACAAACCACCTTGTTACTAGACAGCCAACTACTGAAGGGTGTGGAGTGTGCAGCACAAAGAGCTCTATGTGCAGGTTATCCCAATAATCTCCTTGAATGCAGACACACTGAATATACCTCCATTGTACCCAGAAAAAGGGACAGAATTGTCTCAGCTCTAACCCCTCCTGAGGCAACTTCTTTGTGCCTGCAGAGAAACCTGGCCTTGAACACTGCCAGGGATGGGGCAGCCTCAGCTTCTCTGCGTAACCTGCACCAGGGCCTCCTCACTCTCACTGTGAAAAATTTCTTCCCTATGCCAAGTCTAAATCTCCCCTCTGTCAGTTTAAAACTGTTGCCCTTGCCCTGTCACTACAGGCCCTGGTAAAAAGCCTTGGTGTGTTTTCTAAGACAACCATAGAATCATGGAATAATTTGGATTGGAGGGTCCCTTTAAAGGTCATATATGAGCAATGAGCAGGGACACTTTCCACTTGTTCACAGTCCCATCCGTTTGCTCACAGGATCAAATTCCTCAGTCCCATCCAACCTGGCCTTGAATGCTTCCTATGATAGGGCTTCTCCCACCTCTCTGGGCAAACAGTCCCAGCGTTTCACCACTCTCATTGTAAAAAAATCCTTCCTTGTGTCTAATCTAAATCTCCCTTCTTTAAAACCGTTACCTCTTGTCCTATCACCACAGGACCTGCTAAAAACTGCCCCTATCTTTCTCATAAGCCCACTTTAAGTATTGCAAGGCTGTAGTAAGGTCTCCCTGGAGCCTCCTCTTCTCCAGGCTGAGCAATCCCAAATCTCTCAGACTTTCACCATAGCAGAGGTGCTCCATCACTTTGAGCATCTCAGGGCCCTCCTCTGGTTCAACTTCAACAGATACATGTCCTTCTTGTGTTGGAAGCCCCAAACCTTAACACAGCACTGCAAGAGGGGTCTCACAACAGCAGAGTAGAGGCGGACCTTGACCTGCTGGTCACGCTCCTTTTGATGCAGCCCAAGACACGGCTGCCTTTCTGGGCTGCGAGCACACAATGCTGGCTCATGTCCAGCTTTTCATGCACCAGTAGCCCCCAGTCCAAGCACATGGAATATGGTGGTGCCTTTGCTTTTGAAGCTGCATAGCAGGAGTGGTCCTCTCCTGAGCTGACGGGCTGACTTTTCTAAAACAATGTTCTTCACCTGCTTGTTCAGTATTATCCTTCCCTAGAAGCTGCTGATGGGTTCAATCAACGAGGTGATGAAGGCTGCCCAAACTGGAGAAGGAGCACTAACAGTAGGAAGAGTACAAGTATTACTGCAGTACTGAACATCCAGCCATCCAACCAACTAGAGAATAGTGCCTCTAAAATCATGCCTTTAGAAACTCTGCGAGACCACTTACAGCAGAGAAGAACATTCACTTAAGCCATAATTAAAAGTTTCTAAGCTGCCACTTTTAACGCTCTCCAAAATGCAATGTCTTCACTCAGATTATTCTGAAAATGTGTGCTTCATGGTGCTCTGTGCAATTACAAGAAGTATATTAGCTTGCAGCTATGTAGAATAACACAGAAACTAATATTCCCATGCCATCTTTACATTTTTCTTCTAATAGATCAGCATAGCTTAAATTTTATATTCTGAAGTATTTGTAAGGGCTGGGATTGAGAAGGGAGACTATGCATCTGGGGAATTTCAATCTAGTGATCTTGGCTTTTAAGAGAACATAAATTATCTCCTGACTTGTTGCTAGATTATCAATTCCCACCACAGGGTTTCAAACAGTGATGAAACATGATTTAAAGACCAATAAGATTACTATCAAAAAGCAAAATTATCTCTTTTCAGAGTGATGGGGAGAAGGAGCAGGGTCTGCAAAGGCCCCTCAAGGGAAGGCAGAGTCTGGACAGGCCAGGAGTCCTCATTTCATGAGGTCTGGGGAAGCATTTGGGCTGAAGCATCAGTTACTCTCACACGAACACACACCTGCTCCTGGGGGACACAGGCATTCACTCACTGCTGAAGAACTAGGCACAGAATTTATGAGTGTTAGGTGAAAAGACTTACAGAATTGGGGTAGTCTGGAAAGTTCCAGAGCTCCCACACAGAGGTGTAGAGAAATGCAAGCCTCGCCTCTTCCCCTTTTCATCATTCAAGTTCCTGTGTCTTTGGCAGAACTAAGTCAGATATCGAAGGTGCCAGCTGCGTATGTCCCTGTGCCATCCCATCGCAGCCCCACTGCAGGGCTCCGTGGGTAAGCCTGACTCCCAGCTGTGGGGAAGCAAGGCAGCAGGATGAGGGGAACCAAACTGCCCAGGGAGAACAGCCCCAGTCACTTTGGGCTGAGCTGTGTGCCCAGCTTGCTCTCATCCTGTAACAGAAGGCAACACAACCCTGCCATAGCCACCGGCTCATGAACCTGGAGACCTCTCTCTACCTCACCTCAGCACCATAGAACAAATAATATGGATATTATGGCACCCAGGCTCACAAAGATGTTGATATGCAGCTTCTCGGCTCAGGGGATGACGAACTCTTGTTATGCCAGCTTCAAGGGCAAAGGCACCACAATATTCCAAGTCCTTTTTTATGCAGGCAAATGTGCACATGCAAGCATGTGCGCACGCACACACATGCACTTGTCTTCTCTCTTGGGTGCTGTCTGAACAGGGCCATTGTACAAGTCCACCTGTGCCTCCCAAAAGAAGCCCTGCCAGTGTCGTGCACAGTAGAAGGGTTGAGCAGACATGCACCCGCACAGCTTCTACCGTCAGGAAACAAAAGACAAAAAAATTAACAACCAAGGTGAAGAGGAGGTTAAAGTGGAAGATTAACTAGTACCCTAAACAAGGTAACGCAGGAAGAGGTTGTTTTACACAGTTTCTAACCCATCCCTTCATTTATCCTCCTTTCTTTTTCTTCTTTTCTGTCACCTAACATTCAATTTACCTCTGTGAAGCCTCACTGGCTTGCCGTGATCACAGATACAATAAATTAATATCAGAACTGGGGGGTAGCAACATGCTTTTTTTCAAGATGCCTTGGACTTCAAGCAGAGTTTCATTAAGGTTTTACTACGTGTTCCCCTCAGAGGGCTGTGTCCCATGTACCTGTTCCCTCCCAAGCAAGACAGGACCATCAAAAATGGTGCTCAAAACCAAAAGGAAAAAAGGCGAGCAGAAGCCTTTCTGCTCTGGTTTCCAGCGCAGCTACGTTAGAAATGTGAGAGCTGGTGCCTTTCACAGAGGCAAAATGCAGAGTTCTGCCCTTGTGGTGCTGGCTCCTACAGAAACAAGTGTGGACTAGGAGCTGCTCCCTCAGGGTCAAGCCACTGCTGGGAGCTTCAAGCAGTGCCTGCCTCTGTGAGAGCAGAACCATCTCCTCTCCCCTGCCTCTCATGCAGGATGCGATACAATCACTTAATGAATAAACAGTTTAACGGGGAAAAAAAAAAAAGCAGTATTCTGGGAGTTAAGTTGTCACACGAGGAAGAAAAGAGCATCAAATCAGGCAAAAAAGGCTGAAATGAATTTGCACAGTTCTAACACAATTGTGATGCACAGAGTACTCAGTTCTCTAAAATCTGACACTGGGGAAGATATTATTAGAGTTCTTGCTTCAATAAATTAACTATGTTGTAATAATGTGCATATCTTCAGAGATCATGAAGCCTACTTAAAAACCGTTAAATCTTTTACAATATTTTATGTGCTTTTTCTGTGCACTTGTAATATAAGTTGTTTATTAAAGGTTTTTATTAATATCTTAAGATATTAGTATATCTTAATATAACATTAAAATACATTAAGTTACATAAGCCAGAGCTGCCTGAGAAACACACAGATCCGCAAGTGGACTAAAATGAAGAAAATTAATAGTAATAATAAAACACCTTACAATAAAGCATCTTACAATAAAACCTCACTGGGTCAAGTAATGTGGCAACTACCTGCCCAGAAATATATTCATGAAATCACATGACTTCACACCCAACCTGTTAATTTCTCATATGTACTTAAGAACTCCTACATTGGTAGCAGTGGAAAAAGAAACACTGGACCTCAGCACTCTCTCTCGCTGTGTTAGAGTAAGTTCCGTGGTTACTCTTATGCAGTTCGTGCTTCACAAGTTCAAGTACTGCTTTCTGCTGAACTAACTAAATTCCGGTCTCTATTCTCAGGTGTCTAAACAAGGGCTGTGAATGGATAACCACGTCAAAAGTGCACAGGCTCAAGTAGGCTCTTGAGAATACAGTTTGTTACACAATGGCTGCCCAGAGCTGGCAGCAGAGTTGTCATCTCTGGGTGCATCTGCTCCCCTGCTCGTGGTTTAACTGACAGGAAGCACGGCAGAAGATACCACGACCCAGCAAGGAGTGTTTCCTGCCTGCACAGCCACATCCCCCCGATGTGCTTGTCACTGAGCATCCTCCTGCACAGGCTATGGCCTCCCGAGAGGGGGAGAAACTCTGTGATGCCTTTGAAAAAAACAGACAAAAATTAAGTAAATTAACCCCAGGCACAGAAAGGCAGCAGCTGGATGGATAAAATGTAATCAGGTCAAGTGTAGAGAGACATGGTCCCAGAAGGCCACCAAAGCCGGGTATAAAATGCTGATGGTATGTTCTCACCCTGCATGGCCCAGGACAACACACAAGCCAGCTCCAGCCTTCCTCAAACAGGCTCAAACTCCACCAAAAAAACCAAGTTACTTGACTCAACAGATGAAGAAGCAAACAAGCAGAATCTTCCAACATGAACAGGACGAGGGAGAATGGTTTTAAAATGAAAGGAGGTAGATTTAGATTAGACATTAGGAAGAAGTTCTTCACTGTGAGGATGGTGAGGCACTGGCACAGGTTGCTCAGGGAAGCCATGGCTGCCCCATCCCTGGCTGTGTTCAAGGCTGGGTTGGACGGGGCTTGGAGCAACCTGCTCTAGTGGAAGGTGTCCCTGCCTATGACAGGGGGTTGGAACTGAATAATCTTTAAGGTCCCTTGCAAACTCTATGATTCTATGAACCACAACCAGTGGCAGAAACCACAGTGCCAAATATGCCAACTATTCATCTACATAATGGGACCACCCTGCTCTGGAAAAGGAGACAGGTTAGATGATGTAAGGGACTTCTCTAACATTAATACCTAGAGCAATACCCATTAGACTACCACAAAACTGAAATGCTGAAGTAGCATTTTGTACCAACAAAATAAGCACAAGACTTAATATAACTTAAGCAAGCAAAGAACCAACTGCTAGACAAAGCAAAATTTCAGTGAAAAGCAGAAACTCCAGCACAGCTGTAATTTCTACAGTACCTATATGCTTTAGTACCAATGTGCTTTACTTAGCCCCTCTCCAACTAGTCTTCTGATCCGCCTTCAATTACCCCATAGTGTCACCTGTCAAAAACACCTCCTTAGCTAGTCTAAAAACTATTACTTCCAGGTAGGATGAGAAATTATTAAGATGGCCTCTTACCCTTCCTCCACCAACGGCCAACTGGTGGTATGAAGCTGAGGAAAACCAATTTTGAGCTGTTTCTGCAGGGTTACAATTAAAGCAACAGAAGACATATTACTGGTGTAATTAAGCTGAGAAATACAATAACTGGTAGATCTCTAGCAGACTTAATACTAACATCTACTGCTACAGTCTAGAAGCATTTTCTGCATAAGATTAAAAGCAGTAAAAATGCCTTAACTGGACTTCATGGAGTTTGTGGCACATTTTATCCTTTATGGAATCGAGGCTCTCTACCTAACATGTGCTCCATCCTACGGTGCTCCATCTCCATCCCAGAAGAGCTGGGAATAAAAATGCCTTCCCATGGTGACCGGCACTGGTGGTAGAGCAGCAACCTCCAAGCCTGCAACTTCCTGAAAATGACCAGGCTCCAAATTCTTCAGGTTTCTAACTAGAAACCTAGTCTGTAACTAGATTCCTCCAACAGAGCACACTTTATCCCCAGCTTTCTCATGCTCCCATCTGAGCACTGTGTCCATCTGGTTATGCCAGACAACCACAGCTGTCCAGGGCTTCACAAGATGAAGACTACATCCGTCCATGTCACCAGGCACTTCACCCTTTCATGCCATGCAAGGCAGAACAAAATCCCTGAATGAGGGCGCACCAGACACTGAGAGAAAGCCAGTGGAAGAACTTGTAGCAGAAGTTTCCTTCCGCAGCGTTTCTGACCTCCACTGCAGACGCAAGTCCCACCCTCGACAAATACTCCAGTAATCCCAAACAGCCAATGAATTAAAAAAAGATACAAATTAATGGTTGCTCAGAAGCCTTTCTGAACAAAAAAGCCTTGAAGCACGAGCTGAATCTTACTAAATTTTGCAGGATTGCAAAAGGGCTTAGAAAAGAGCTGAAAAAACCCCAACAACCCAAAACCCACCAAACATTTATTTTCCATCTCAGACTCCAACAATACTACGCAGCCAACAGCATTCTGTAGATTTGCTTCTTAGTTTGTAAGTCACGCTGGTCATATCTTGCAACATGTACTGGCAGGGTTCAATGTTTTCCTAAGAAAACTGGGGTGGCAGATGCTGACACTGATCCAGAAACAGTTCACTCTCAAGCTGGATATTCTTTTTAACCCTGAAAGTTCATCTGTATCCTGCTAATGAACTACAGATTTTATTACAGCAAGCCTTTCAAGATCATTATACGCATTTATTTTCATGGTGTGTTACTAGTGTGCTAATGCTAAGCATAACATCAAAAAAGCTGTATTTACAAGCATAATCATCTTTACTATCTTGATTATACACTATTAAATTTGCCAGAAATTTAATGTAACAGCAGCATAAGGCTGGAATAAGGGCAGGGTATTCCTTTACAACTGCATTTGAAGCACCTTAAGTGCACCCCAGTTTTCAGGCTCTGCTATTTTAAACAGAAAAAGAAAGGTAAATGTTGTCATATTTATGTTTATAACAGCAAAACAAATCAGGATGCCTCAGTTCCTACAAATTTGAAAGTCTCTTCCTTGAAGCTGCTGCTGGGTGGTATCAGCAAGCGGCATGCCCCAAACAGCATTTCTGTCTCTGACAGGGCTACAGCAAACAGGGAGGAGTGCTCCCCACAGGATTGCTTTTCCTGCACAACAACTACAGTCAACTTGCCTCATGTCCCTGTAACTAGCAACCTAACTGTTCTGTTACGGGTGTGTTTGGCGGGGGGCAGGAGGGATCAGACTGAAGGTCCATAGAGAGAAAGAAGCAAAAGTGAAATCGAGCTGACAGACACCCACTGACGAAGCCCCCTGGACAGCAAGCAAGAAATTGCCTTCAGAGATTTCTATCTGTTTTAACCAGAGGGGAACATGATTTTTTAAACCTACAGTGTCCTTTTAATAAACACCCCAAAGAAGACATTTTCCAGATAACCAAGGAATTTTTTACAGTGTTGACTTACTAAGCAGAGCACAATAACCATGTTTGCACTACGAGGCAGTACAGTGCAATGAGTTAATAATTTATCACGGCACTGCTCTTGGCAACTGACCATAATCAACTTTGAAAATTCTTCCTCTTTCTTACATTTCTAGACTCAGCAAGAATATGGCATCCTCAGAGCTGCAGCTCTATCTGAACATTTTCTAGCTGAGGTAAGAGGTTTAATCTTCCCAGACACCCCCTTTGCTCCTGTATTGTTTCGGGCTCGGAGAAAAAGTCATTGTTTCATTTCAATAACCTGATGTAGCAGGCAGGAATAACCAGAATATTTTTAAGCAAAGCAAGAAGTCAATATTCCTTCAAAAAGATGCAGAAGTGAGGTTTTCATCCCTGTGTTTCATTCCCCTTCTCCCAGAAGCAAAAAGCTTCTCCCTCCACCAAAAGCTTTTATTTGTACATATTCCCCAAATAACAAGCAAATACCTTTTTCTCTCATTTTATATTATCAAGACTCATGTCTCTACATAATTTTAGGCAAATCCACATTTATTAGTTAACACGTCCTTCCTCTCAATCAGAAGTATCTAGCTGTGGTGTTCAGACGCCTGTTTGGAAAACAAGACTTCAGGAGAGTTTAAATGAGGTGTGTAGAAGACAGCTAACTCCTAATTATCACTTTGTTGAAGCTCTGGCCATGGAAACTGGTCCTCCCGTCCAAGGACAATTGTGTCACTTTGTCCTCCCCTTTATTTCTCAACCTCGGCTCTTAAAAACTCCACAGCTCCTATCACTCTGAAATCAATGCCTAACCTGGTTCAGACAACCAGCCCTGTGACTTCCCCTGGCATGGACCCTGGAGTTGCCAAGTTGGCTCATCTTGCTGAACCAGATAAGGGGTTGCTCACACAAACAGTTCAGACTGATGGGGAGGGGATGGCAGCAAGGTGCTAGAAAAAAAGAGGGTGGCGTCCCACAAGCAACACCGAGGTAGCCGGATGAGTGCTCTTGCCATAGAAACATCCAGGAATGGTCATGCTCACCTCTAACTCTCACTATGGTGCATATTAAATCAAATTGCCCAGAGAAGCTGTGGCTGCCCCATCCCTGGCAGTGTTCAAGGCCAGGTTGAATGGGGCTTGAGCAACCCGGTCTATTGAAAGGTGTTACTGCCGGTGGCAGGTGGGTTGGAACTGGATGAGCTTTAAGGTCCCTTCCAACCCAAACCACTCTGTGACTGTGATTCTATGATATGGTGCAAATTTGAATGCTCATGAAAATATATGGCTAGAGTTTAAATTGTACCTTCAGGTCAACTAGCACAGCTTACTGTTGAGTCAAGAACCTAAGGGCAAGCTCAGGGCCAGGGCAGATGCTAAATGAATCATTTAAGGATTTACAAACCATCACCTCCAGGACAGTTCTGAGAAAACTTGCTTGGTCGAAACCTCCCTTCAGTGCTTCAGGGCATATCCAAGTAAACCACTGCCGCATGGGTTTAAGTGGATGTGCTGCCAAGTGACAGGGGGTGGTTACACACCCAACCTTCACTTGGGAGTGAAAATGAGCAGCTGGGGTGAGGCTGAAGCACCTTCAGTGTGCACATAAGCTCAGTAAGCACACAGTGTGTGAGGATACTGGCAACAGCATCGAGGCACCAGCATCGTTCTCCCATCCAGCCAGGCTTGTTCACAACAGACAGTGTGTAACATGTTCTCCCGAGGCAATCTCTGTCAGAAAGCAAGCTGCTTTCTCCACACAGTCTTTCTTTGATCTAGAGATCCTCATGTAAGACAGCAAAAATGAGCCCACAAAACCTGCCACTGATTTATTGCTATTTTTTTCCCCAGGCATGCTGAATCTGTGCAGCACGTAAACTATTTGATGTCTTTTCACTCAGGGCAGCGACTGTTTTACCTAGCTACTTGCTACTAATAACTGGTACCATCTCTCCCCTCAGATGCACGCATTTTAAATCATGGCGTATCAATAAAATGTCATCATAGCTCTTGTATTTACAAAGCCTGGCAGTACAAATTAGCAAAACGCTTCCTAAGTTCACCTGAAGGCAGGGCACCTGTCAGAGAAGCTTCAAACACCATGAACACCAGAATCCAGACACAAAATGCACCTTTTCTAATTACATGGCTTCAAAAGTGTTGAACCTTTTCTGCAAATATCCCTATTATTTTTAAACAAAGCACGTGCAAGACTGAGCTCTTACCGATGGCAAAAGTTTTCTGACATTTCTTACTGTTGAGAATTATTTCTAGTCCATTTCCACTGAAAAAACACTCAGTACAACTGAAGGATTGTATTAAAAGACAATCAGCTTTTTCGTAGAAAGAACTGGTAGAATGTTGTCTTACATCAGATATACATTACTCAGACATATGTCCTTCAGAAGTGTACATATATTCTACAAACGCACAAATATTCTACTAGCAGAAGCTTTCTTCTTTGTTTTCTTCTCAGCAAACCTGTCCACAGCTCACTTTCAAATGGTCTAAAATAATGGCTTTCTATATTATGACCCTATCAAAGTAAAATTGTATTCACTTAGTTGCTTAAAAAAACAACTTACTTCACTGTTGCTTTTAGTTGATGTTTAAAGAAACATACTTCTTTTGGAACAGAAAAGGGCCAGTACTTTTAAAAACACCCAAAGCCATGCCTAGCAGTCAAACTTGAGATTGTTTCTCAAAACAGAAAGTTTCATTTCCATTCATATGCCTAAACCACCTTTGTAAAGAAATAAAGCCCCAAACAGGCACTTCCTCTCTACAGTTCCTTCTTTTCTCTTTTTGAAATAAACAAAATTTGATCGGGTTTTTTTGAAAACACAAAACACTACAGGATGGCAGCCTTGCAGCAGCTCCCCACCAAGGGCTCCTGGAGCCCCTCTCACTGGGCTCACAGAGGAGCTGGTTAGGAGGCCCTGGGACACAGGGCAGTAAATTCTTGCCATTAGTGCGCATTTGCCACCCTTTGTACTCCATAGCATGCAAGCTTCATAATTATTTTCTTCACTGTGACAAAGCTTGAACAGCTACAGACAGTAAATAGTTTACAGAGGCTCTGCAAAGGGAGGGAAAATAACGGTACAAACCAGCAAACACACCAAGAGAACAGGAGTGGATAACCACCACCTCCAAGGACAACGTCAGGCTAAATTCTGCCTTCAGCAGACACTGTGTAAGCCCTGGTGCCTTCAAGATACAGTTTTCATGAAAGCTCTTTCTAGAGAGGGTCATTTTCTGGTCGGAAGGACAGCCTCCACTAAAAACAAACCATGCTTTCACATCCCTGGGAAACTATTCTTGTTAGCTCTAAAATTATCTAATGCAGCACAAGCAGCATGCACAAAAATGAGAAAACTAGCAGTATTCTTGTCAACTTGCTTTTAACTTGAAATTGAGGCTGGTTGGAAGGGCAAGTTAAACATTAATGTTCTGTCACCAGTCAGCCCTGGATATTACAAGTTACAGTTTCACAATCACATTTTGCTGCTTCTTTCTCTAGCTGCAGTATAAAACTGAACAAACATTGAGATAGCCAGAAACTGGAGAACGGCAGAAGTGACTTGACACAAAGCTCATGAAAGCAAGGTAGATTTCCCCTAACCTGTGAGCTTTATTAACCCTGTCAGAAGATCCCATGAAAAACACAAGTAACTCTAGAGGAACATACAGCATGACAGTGTATCAGCCACAATATACATTGACATGGTTTTTCTCTCAATGGCAGACAACAATTTGAATCAACCAAGCCCACCCTTTTCTTTCAGTTCTGACACTCAGTCTCGTGTGGGATGACATTTATATCAAGCCCACTGAAGCAGTCTAACTACTACCACTCGAGAAGGTGAGCGAGGCAAATGTGGAAGGAGCTCGCAAGTGAAGCGATGAGACCGTTAGTGCATCACCAGTAACACTTCAACAAGTACAAAACATCCCCCTCAAAATGAAAGATGTATTCCATATATTCACACAGAAATGTTGGCAATGAGTTAAATATAGGGTGTTCTAGAAATAGACTAAAATGCCTAATTATAGAAGCAGACACTGACATTCAATCCATCTAGAAAACAACCCTTTCCCACAGTTCCCAACCTATGTAGTTAGCATTTGTATTCCTAGCAAATTATCTTAACTGTAATTTTTTTTCCCCAGTGTACAACAAGTGATTTTCACATGCAAGTTTAAGAACTGGAGGCTATAATTTTCAAATTCAAACCTGAACTTAGTACAAAGTCACATGTGACCCCAAGATGAGGGATCTCTTTAAGGACAAATAAATGACTTGAGCTGTAGCCAACCGATTCATCACTAAAGATAGCTGGTAGGTAGTTAAGGCTTAAAGCACATCAAGGTAGGAATGCATAAACTTCAGTCCCTATCTAATGGGATCCTTCTAGCCCAAAGGTTGACACAGTGAGAAGCTTTGCTGCAGGACAGGCCCATACTGAAGAATAAATTGGTTTTACCTCTACACAGATTAGAGTAAGAAAGTCTAGAGCCTTTCGCATGGCTGCTGTGGACTTTTGATAAGCAAAAGACTCCAAATTTCACCACGTGTAGTTTCCAGCAACTACTTTTATCTGTGAAGGAACATTTAAGTAAGATTTAATGAAACACTTCAGTCAGATTTAAGGAAGCAAATAATCTCTAAAGCACATCAGTGGCATTTAAACAGTAAGCACAATAAATCACTGGCCTATGGTAGCAAAGTTTCAGCTTTTACAGAGCAGATCGTAACCAAGGCTGGAAATGTGAACTCCACCTCCTGCCACTCCTGTGCTGAATCACCCTGGTGGGGGAAAGTCCTTGCTGCTCCTTGCACACCCAACATGACTTCAGCGAGTAACCAAAACTGACAGTGAAAACAACAAAATCTGCCAGAGAAAGCCAGGAAACTGCTGCTAACACTTGCAAGAAGTGAAAGCTGTTCTGGAGATCAAAGCTGCTCTTCCGATACACAGGGAAATCCTACATTTTTCTTACAACATCCTTTCTATCAGCTCACCTGACACAGCCCTACTGTATCCCCTCCCATGAATACAGCTGTGCTGAAAAGGGTATGCATATACACCTCGTGGTGGTGTTCTTTTTATATGTGGAAGTGTGCGAGGAGTAACACATGCCACTGAAGCATGAGGTCACAGCAATACTAAAACATCAGGCTATACCAGGCCAACAAGATTCTTCAAACCTGGACGTTTACTTCTTGGTTTTTTTCCTTCTGATCTGAGTGCCAAGATCCTGGACTTGG
>JAOEHX010058908.1:0-23758 GCA_025448015.1 Bolborhynchus lineola
TCTGGGTGTTCTAAAAGCATTTACTACCAGAGTTTTGCCAACTCAACCCATTTTGACCAGCACAGCTTTGGGAGCACCCACATTGTTGATAGCTTGGCAGAGGGACAGGAGATAAGCAACAGGTCAGTGCTTTGCAATACATTTAATTGCTGCAGTTTTTCGCAGATTGCCTAGTTACCTATGTCCTGAACTACAGACAGGTAAAGCATGAATGTACACTTCCAGTTTGCATCTATTTAGCTGTGTTGCAACTAAGCCCACACACAGACTATAGCCAGGACTTGGAGACTGAGACAGAAAAGATCCTGATTCAGTGGCAGAGCTCTAAGGCACAGCTACTACTATAACAATTAAGAGCTACGCTAATAGACATGACAAATGTACTAGAGATATAAGAAATAACTCTACTCTCTTTTGCTCTTGGCTGTTGTGCTTAAGAGCTACTCCTCTGCCTGTTCCTAGCTTCATACGTCATTAGAGATTAGAATAAGGCCTTAGAGCCATGTGTGTGTCTTGTCCTTCCCTATTAAGGACTTGATGGGGAAAGGGAACTTTATTTACCAGGCTGATATTTCTCTTTTTTTGCCATTTCATGTGCACATTTTCAGGGAAATGGAAACCTTCTAAGTCAACCCATAGTAAAAAGGTGTACACTGGAAATAAGAGGTCTCTTGTCCCCTGGGTCATTGAGTCTACCCACTAACAGAGGAAATTAAATGGCTCTGAAAGGGCTTTTCATTGAGACTGGGAAAGGCCAGTGTCTTGCTGCCCCACACTAATTCCTCTCCACATTGTTTTCTTAACCCACTGAAGCCTCTGCGTAGCTTAGCCTTAGTGTTGTCCCATATATGAGCCAGCTCCCATTTGTATTATCCCTCCGCAGTATCCCAGGAACAGAAATGGAGGGGGCACTGTAACTAATAAGAGGTGACCTGAAAAACAGGGAGAAAAAGCAGGAGTGGACCAAGCGACAGAAATTAAGGGAATAAGAAAACTGTCCAAAAGGCAGTGAGAGATGCTGGCCATAGAGGGTGCTTTAGGCAGCTGTAACTAGATCCAGTAGGGCAAGCTATATGCTAATTATATTTGAATAAAGCCCTGTCACCAAAGGAAGCAACTCTTGTGTTTAACAACAAAGTATAAGGATATGGGGTTAAGGTGGTCTCCATTTGTTCTTGCAGAGAAGCAAAACAAATTGTTGAGCTACATAAAAATGAGTTCTTACCAAAGTTTTCCTTTAATTCTAGGGAAAAGTTGAGGGAGAGAAGAGCTGGACATCTACTGAATATGCCTAGAAGCAAGAACAGAGATGAGGAAGGACTGGAAATGGGAAGATGAGGATGCATATTCACATCAGAGCACAAGCAACCTTTATACTCAGTATCATCTGTAATCAAAAGGGTTAAAATCCAGGTTTGCTCTTCGTCTGACAGTGTTTCACACCTCTGCTGTCAGACTCCTGGTTTTATGGGTTCTGGCTTATAGATGTTTATCACATTTATATATATAGCTTTTCCTCTAAATTTAAAGACAAGGGTGTTTTTCACAGCAGCCAGCCTCCCATTTCTTGAATTTTTGCAGGAGTAGCAAGGAAGGAGAACCTCTAAATCACTAGGAAGCTCTGACAATGCAGACCCTAGTGTGCAAAATTGCTTTTAAAAAGCACTTACTTTTTATGGTCTAATTTAGGGCGACATTGAATGTTCTCAAGAATGCCTTCCAGTTCCTTCAAGTGTTCTGCCCTGTTAAAATGTCTGAAAGTCCTTTCCTGCATTAATTCCAAGCCAAATGTACTGTGTGCCTCTTGGAACTATACCAAATGGCCAAACTTTAAGTCATCATTTCTAGGATAAATTACCTATCTGTCAGTCTGGGTATGAAATGAATTCTGTTGGGACATTGGGACCAAGACTGCTTCTATTTCACATACATTAATGCAGCACTCATTGTTTGACCTGTAACTGCTACAGGAAGAGTTGTTGGGGTGGGGCAATAATGAGGAACTTAATGCTTTTAAGGGCCAAAGTTCAGCCACAACAGACAGTGTCACTAGCTGACAATGTTTTCAGCAGCACATTTACACAGAGGAGGCTTACACAAACAGATTATCATAGAATTATTTAGGTTGGAAAAGACTCTGAACTCCAACCATAACCCTAACACTGCCAAATCTACCACCATTTTCAAGCTACTCAATTCACAGATCAGCTTGTTTGTCATCGGGACATGCGGATTTGCAAGGCCCTGGAAGCAGAACTTCTCCTTTGTGCTTGGGCTCTCTACTGAAATGTACTGGTATTACTGGTACCTGCAGTGGCTTCAGTGCAGCAGCTAGGAAGACAACTTCTATGGAATTAAGGCCAAAATCTGCCCTGCACTAAATGCACCCACAGCATTGTCCTGTAAGCCTCCCAGTGGCCTTAGCATGGGTCTACAGAGTATATAGATGTCCCTGTAGTAAGTCTTTGGAGCAGGTTTCCTCTCTTTCTTCCCTCTCTCTCCTATAACAAACATACACACTCTTAGAGTCTCAGCTTAGGTTGATACCTCATTCATGTTTGTATAAGAAAGATTTCTCACCCACCAGCCTAGCAGAGAAACCTGTATATCACCTATAAAGCACTGAAGCAATTGACAATGTTTAAAGAGCAGACTGTAACTCGACTTTCCTCCAGCAAACCCTTCTCACAGCACTGCTTGTACACTATTCTCCTGCAATAGTTCAAGTACATTAAATCCTCCTTTTTCTTTCTCAAATAAACTCCCTTCCTCCGATTTATTTCTCTGGCAATCCACTTAGCGCTGGAGACCGATAGGGGATTTGGGAGCTGACAGCCTCTATTTACCCACTGGCCAAAGCACCACATCTTTGGCATCGCTCCAGCAGCACTATTCAGCTCCTGCCAGCAGAGCTGCCCTTCTAGGCCAGCAGCAGGGAGATCCCAAGTCTGCTTGAAGGAAAGAAGCTTTACAGTCATATAACAGAATTCCTTTCTTTTTAGCAAGTCCTTTTTTGTTTTCCAAGCTCTGTCCCATTCCTCAGCAATAATCATACACCAAACAAGAAATAAGAGTCCTCTTCCCTTCTTGATAGCATGCACACATAAGTTTGATACTTAGAAGAGAAAAATTTCCTGACAAATAAAAGGTTTCCAGACTGTCATCAGTTTTAAATAGAAATTCATGGAGGCTTTCAAACAAGGCTGAGTGTTTTAGTTGTAAGGTTATTTCTGAGTCTGTTATTTTTAATTTCTTTTTTTTTTTTTTTTGATGATAAAATAGGGACAATGTGTATCTGGGGGGTAAAAGGTCTCTTCTTTCCTAGCTTGCTCCAGCCATCTCAGATGGAGCTTGAACTGGAAAGCTGAAGACTAAGATTCATTACAAAGTATAGAGGGAAGGGAAATGAGGAGTTTATCACCTTGCTACTCTGTGCTTAATTCACCATTGGGAAAGAACTACTCAACTCCTTCATAAAGTGCTTTGAAATCTGTGACACACAGAACAGACAACATCATCCTTCACCAGCTTTGCAAAAAGAAGAGAAGTTGCATCTGGGGGAAAGTGAAATTGAGATGTTGTGAGGTACAGAAACATATTGGCTGAGAAAGCAAACTCTCAAATTCTTTTGTGGAAAACTCTCATGATTTCCCTAGAACATAAAAGCCAACACAGAGCACAGCTGATAAATAAGACTCCTTAATACCTCAGAAACAAGGTATGGTTTAACTCCATAGTCCTCATCAGAACAAGAGAAAACGTGTACTGCCCTGGAAAGAGCACAGAGACAGCAGCACAGAGCTTCCGAGCACCAACTTGCAGAGAATTCTCAGCTAACCAGAGCAAGCATTTGCAAGACAGAAAGATGGCAAACTTGAGATAGCATCAGTCACAAAAGATCAAATACACCAAATCCTCACCAGCAAAAAAGCAGGTCCTATAACTACTGGAGTTTGAAACTTTAGGGCAAAATGTGCTATGCTTCCGTATCCCTCCTACCAAGAGAAAAAGTCAAACAGAAGTAACAATGCACATTCCCAAATGATCTCAAGCACCTAAAAGCAAACATTTCTTTCCCAAGGCCAAACCACTGCCACATCTGAACATTCGTGGTGATTTACAGTCCCTTAAAAATAAAGGAAATTTCAAATATAAGGCAAATTTTCTCCTTACCTGATGCTTCTTGTGTTCCAGGATCAAACTACTGCCATGCCTGAGCATCAGTAGTGATTTACAGTACCTACAAAATAAAGAAAATTTCAAATGTAAGACAGATCTTCTCTTGTCCACCTACAAGCCACTTATACTGGTTCCAAAAGTATGAAGAAAGAAAAAAAGGAGAGCTAGCTACTGTTTCACACTTACACTGTGCTAACACTAGTATTACAGAGCACTGTTCTATTGTCTTGGCTGCTGCATGAATGCAGAACAGAAAGTTTCAGAGGGAAAAGAAAACAAAATAGCAGAAAGAAAGTATTACAGCAAGCTACTTCTGAAACAGAGCTACTAAACCCCCTAAGGCCTCTTCTATGGTCATTATCTTTGGTCAGCTCGGAGGAAAACCTTCATTAGTGAAACACCTGATGATAAAACCAACTAGAGGAACCTGGGTGTGGATATGGTAGGATGATTGGGAGCACTGGTAGCAGTGATCTTGGCTTACTTGTGTTGGAACTATAATGACAAGTAACGAAAGCAGAAAAGGCCTTAATAGTATTTCTAATCAGTAGGATTGCTGCAAGGAAACTTTGGCATAGTGGACAAAATTAGACATGGCAACAGGTAGTTTTCTGTAGGGCCTGTTCCCTCAGACTTGAGTTCCTGGCAGGTAGCCAGTATCTTATATAGCTTACTTGTAGGGAGTATAGCAAAATACTAAGATGCATATAAACTGATGGGTGAGTTGAGCTGTATGTGTGAGGTGTATTGATAACCAAGGATGCTATTTCCATTCAAAAAGCCCCAAAGACCTTTACCCTGCAAAATCAACAGCACAAATGAATGCCCACAACAGACTCTGCACTCTGGCAACAGGAGAGCAGCCTGCATCCCAGCGTCTATGCTGCATTGCAAGTGATCCTGTCCAAATCACTTGGACACATATTTTGCTTTACAAGTACAGGGTTGTGAAGGTGAGTGGATCAACGTGTTCAGAGATTTTTGTATAAAAATTAAATCACCTTCCCCTTCCACAACATCTTGAACTGTGTTTTCTTACACTATTTTCCAACATACAGAGGCACACTGTCTGCAATATTCACCCTCTTAGCTCTGCTTTGGGAGCACAGGCAGAGGACTCAACACGTGAACACATCCATGAATTGAAGGCAATATATAAGGCAGGCAGGGGCGTGAGCCAATGTCCTCCATGAAGCCACTGACTGCTCATTTGGATGCCAGAGTTTCTAGTAGCAACTGGCAGAGGCTCTTCGTGCTCTGTGAGCTATATTTAGCTATTTTTAGGCACCAGGCAAAGATAAAGGGAGGTTCCTGGCATCTGAAAGACAGAGATGAAGGGGGAAAAAAATCCCCTCTAGGAAAGCAGCCCAGCCTGCTGTTATGAGAGCCTGTTGGTTAAACTCTCCCCAAGGGGATAAAGGTGGGAATTTAATAAAAATGGAAAACTAATGATATTACAGAAACACATCAATGTGGAAAGAAATGTGTTAATTATGAAATCTCCCAGTGAGTTGAAGGGAAGCAAGAGGTCTATATCCATATTACTTTCGGAGAGGTTCTCCAGCTTCAGAGAGGTGCAATTTGTTTTTATTATTCATACTCCTTTTCTACCACTAACAAAGTTTCTCAGCACTTAATTCTTGAGCACCATTTCCCCACTAAGAGACCTAAGGCCATGCTAGTTTCTCAGGATGGCCAGTGCAATACATGTTCATATTAAGAAGGTATCTCCATCTGAATTACTAGAAAAAGCTGTAGCTGTAACAAGATGAGCTGGGGTGTGTAGGGAGGCTGCATCACACAATGAGGCTGATAATGGAGCTGCCTCTACCCCTTGCTTGCAGCCGTGGATGAGTACTTGGGTGGCTTGGTCTGCCTGATCTCAGTTGCTATTTCTGATCCTTACATGACATGCAAGTTATTAGACTTCCTTACCTTGTAACAAGAACAAGAAGATATTAGCATTCCAATTTTCCTTCTCCCACTGAGATGCAATCCTAGTACCTCAGACTTTGTGTGCAACCCTACAATAGCAAACTAGCAATACCAGGACAAGCACTTGCATGGTGAAGAGTAAGAGGAAGTGAGCATAAACTAGATTTAAATTTTTTAATTTTATAAGCTGTAGTTAGGAATAAGTGGTTTAAAAAGGCATTAAGAGTCCCTAGCTAGTGCCCCAGCAAACCTGTAGCAATGTTTTGCCTCCAAAGCACTTAGAAATGTATGAAAAGTGTTTGCTATTCAAACGAATAAATAATAGCTCTCAGGCTGTTTTGCCTGAAGAACTGCATACACTTTGCATAAGCCCTTGCATTCACAGCCCAGTGTTCTAAGCACCTCCTCAGCAAGCAAGAAACAGAAAAACAGGAGGGAAAGGACTCATTAGCAATGCTTCTAGCCTGAATTCCAGATGGGATCTGAAGCTAAACAATGTGGGAGACAGCTTAAGGTTCAGTCTGCACGAGGGGTGCATCTGTTTTTGTCTTGAAAGTGTACCTTGACTTCACCTGCTGACTGTATGCATTTCAAATTAAATGAGCATCTCCTTATTAAAGTGCAATGTATCCTAGTTTTCACTCCAAGTAAGGCTTCACACAGGGAAGGGAACATCTGCTGAGGATTTGCACATGTGTTAAAAAGGGAAAACAACACTTTTCTGTCCCCCCAAAACAAATTCAGTACTGTTGAAGGGTAAAGCACACAGTGAAACCGGAAGGAAGCAGCACCACTAGGCCATGATAAGCGAGGATATGCATGTGAGTCATTAATACTGTTGCAGCTAAGAAAGAAGCTGCATCTTTCTAGCACTAATAGCAACAAAACAGCTTAAGAAGGGAAGCAGCAGAAACTTTGTCCCTTCCTGCCCTGTAAAAAGGCCTGCTTTGGTTCAACCTGATGCAGGGCTCTCCACGGCACAAAATCCTTTTGTATTTATCCTAGGCCGGGTTGCTCTGAGACAAGGAAATCTCACTGCAATATACTTCGTGGGGGACAAAGAGCTGAGTAGTCATGTTCATCAATGTAGCATGATTCACTACAATTACTGTAAGGAGAAATCAGGAATACCAAATGAAGACCCTAATATACAATACTTTGCTGCCTCCCATCACACTTGGGAAAGTGTCTGGGATACCATGGTGGACACTAGAATTGCTGTTTTCATTTTTTCATAATTAGCTATGAAATTATGTTTGCAACCTGCTAAAATGTCCACTTAGCCTGGTGGGTAGCAAACATTGGCCCATCTGCCAAGAGGTTTTCCAGCTGACATTTATCTAAATAGAGAAATCAAACTGCTATTCACATCTGATTAACAAACACAGACTCTAATTAGCCAATGTGATTAAGATCCATTTGAGAAGTCACTTCAACACACACATCAAACCATCACTCATTTACTCAGTGATGATGATGGTGAGAAAGAAGAGAAGTGCTACCTCATTTCAGTTCTGCAAAAGAAAAGCATAAATGTTTGAGGGCATATGCAGAGCAAAGGGTCAAGCCACTGCTATGGCAATTCCGTTGATAAGCTGTGTGATTTTTCCCATGAAGGAATTTGTTGCAGAAGGACCATAGTGCAGACAGCCAGGGTTGGGTGAGAAAAGTCACCATTTCTTACCAGCCCACCAGGACTGTGTGGCTGGGAAATTGTCCATGATGTAGGAAAGACTTTCACATTCAAAGCTGCTTGAATTTTGCTGTAATACTACCTACTTATAGAGTACACTCTGGATCACTGCAATCCTCCAAGAGACTTAAGTGGTGGGGAAAGTCATTGCTTCAGTGTTGCTAAACAACACACTGCCTATTGTTCATATAGTCCGATGCAACAATCACCAAGATCAATTTAATTTGTAATGTGTCCCTTTTCATGAATTACAGAGTTATTAACTTTGACAAAGTCAATGAGCTGCAAGTGTAATGGAGCCTCAGCAAATTAAGGTTTGCACTAATTATTACGACCTGCTTTGTACACAGGAATATATTAATACATTATTGATGCCAAGTGATAATACTTTTTCAATGTGAGAAGAATTCAGAGTGACTATAGCAAAAGATATAAACCCAGTCTGAGCACCCTCAAATGACAGTAGATATAAGCTGGCATATTGATTACCATTTCCTTCTGTTTGCCTTGTCGTATTTATATAGCACTGCACGATTTTCTGTGGTGATGCAGAACTCCCGTTTACTGATAACAGGGAGGAAAAAAGCTTTGGCAAACAAAGTTTCTCTGTGAGGAGAACATTCAGTCCCAGTCTATCCCAAAGGTGTGAATGCCAAGTGCCAGGCAAGACTGAAGAAATAAAATGGGAAAACACCACATACAGCATATTTTAGCGTTAAGGCACAACCTGCAACCTGATGCACTTTCTTTCTTTAGGTAAATCACCAGATATTGCTACTGTTTGTATGAATTCTTATATGCCATTAACATTTTCACTTTAATTAAAACCATATTGAAATTCAAAACAAAAAATTCTGAAATGGCTAAAAACCCATCCAAAAAAAGCTCCAAACATTTGAAAGAAGAGAAGAACTGAAGCCTCAAAAATATGTAATATGAGTGACAAATTTTGTAACGGTTCCTTCAAGAAACACAATTATCCAGAAGGATTTCTGAACTATTCCTCTATCAACAGGACAATCTACTCTTGAGTTGCACACAAAAAACAAGTACTAAAAAAGACTATAATTTCTTTTGTCTGCAAAAAAATCATCTGCAGTCGTCGAAGTTGTTTTCAGTGGATTCAAACTGATTTAATGGAAAAGAAAGAGTGCAGAATGTTCTGGGGAAAATTACATTATTAGAGTTTGTTGTAATAGTTCTTTCTGCTTAGTATTAATCTGAACTTACTATGCTGTACTGCACTCCTCTTACATATGAGCTACCTATCCTTCTAGGGCTGATATTTAAGTCACTGTCATACTTTTCTGGTGAGAGAGATTATTTCTCTGTACAAACCTACTCCCCCTGTTTAAGGATTGTGATAGTGAAACTGGCTATAGGAAAGTGAGAGGCTATTTTTCACCTGCCAAATATGATCCTGCTATCTCCATTTAGAGCAGAAAATCTCCCATTACCTTGGTTGTGCGTAGCATGCAAAAAGGCTCTTTTCATTTCCCAGGCAGGGCTGGATTTAGGGAGATGTGATACCAGGCAGAAGTAAAATGTTTATGCAAATACTTCTTCCCAGGGCAATCTGTATTTTTAAAGCTCTCTCTTCACCAGATATAATTTCTGACTGTCAGCACTTAGTCTACTGCCAGTCTTCCTAGAGGAATCATCGTTTGCTAATGGTAAAGATTGTTAGTGTCGTTTTCAGGTACTAAAGATTCTTTTATATCTGTTTGGTCTGTTGGTGGTGATTATTCCTTTCTGCAGGCTGGGTCCATAGGAGCAATAAAATTGGCTGTATTGTGCTGGGGGTCTATGGCATAAGCAGAAACAAGACATGAAGGGAAGGGAAGGGAAAGCAAACCAGGTATCTCAGTGACAGCTGCCTTTTGATAGTGTAAACATTTTCCAGCTGCTTCTTTGCTCAGGTTCTCAGCAACCTTTACTGATCCTGATGATCATTATTGTCTCTGTAGTCTGTGAGCATCTAAGAACAGAGAGGAGCAAGATGCTTGCAAGGACTCCTGCACATTCATGCCTTACGGCAACCATCCCAGCTCTCCACTTTTCTCCCTCGTCCTCAAACTACAGTCCTATTGCCCTTAGCAGAACTCCTGATTCTTTTCAAGTTAAAATTGCAGTTAAACTTCCTTGGCAAAGTTGATGGGATAAGGGCGGCAAAGAAAATCCTATCACAAGGCTGCCAAACAAGCGCCTTGTCCCCAGTACTAAGAAAGACCTTCCCTAGACAGGTAGAGATAGCACTTGCTCCCTATCCAGGCTCCCTCTCCTCCCACTACAAACCTTGCACACATCCCTTCCTTCAAGCACACATAAGGGTGACCAGCATGTCCAGTGTGGAAGTGTGGCCACAGCCAGCCCTACCATGCACATTTTGCACAGGGGAGTAGGATGAGCTCTCAATTAGATTATTATGTTTTCATCTGAAACAAGAAGCTGAGTCCTGATTTCTGGCAAATATATTTGCAAGTGAAGTAAGTGGGCCATAGGAACCATGAAAACTGGGATAAACATAAAATTCTGAAAATGTCCCTTTCCC
This sequence comes from Bolborhynchus lineola, assembly GCA_025448015.1. Classification (NCBI taxonomy): domain Eukaryota; kingdom Metazoa; phylum Chordata; class Aves; order Psittaciformes; family Psittacidae; genus Bolborhynchus; species Bolborhynchus lineola. Next base: position 10,359 of record JAOEHX010058908.1, read on the forward strand.
TCTCATTTGACCCCAGTGACATTCTCCATCAGCTCTACTAAATACCGTTGTTAAGATGCTCTCTAAGAGTGTTAAACTGATTTTGAAGATAACTGGCATTTGCAATGAAATTCAGCAGCAGGCACATTCACTTTACCTCCCTGTGCAACAGGAACTGTGGAAGAGTTATCTGGATGTTCAAGCACATAGCTGAGTTAAGACTGTCTACAGTCAGTTTGGATGACAGATGCTTTCTCTTTCAGAAATTATTACACATATTAACCTTCCTACAGGATCCCAGGGAACAATTTAAGTAAATAAGGTAACCAAAACAGGCTTCTGTTCTGTGAGTAATCAGTGTTCCAACTGCCTATGGTACTAGTCAGGTGGAATGTTATTATATTGCTATGGGAATGCTTCCTAGGCCTAATTGAGATGCAGACTTCATTGTGCTATTTGCCCCCTGCTACCCCATCACCAAAGTTCTTCCTGTCTAATAGAGAAAAGAGATAGTTTGTGGAGTCATTAGAAGTATGAGATAATGGAAGGGGGTAGTGGTGGGTGCACTGGACCTGATCAACAGACAGATGGTACCTTCACAGTCACTCAAAGAGAGTAGCAGAGGCTGCAACTGAAGTTAGCTTACCCCTGCTGTGTTTCTAAAAGCAGGACTTTGCTAAGGGGCTTTACAAGAGCCAGCAAGTATTTTGAACAGACCTAGAGAAATGTCTAGTTGGACTGAGAGGTAGTGATACTTTCTAATTAGGAAGAAAAGGAATTGTTTTCTATGAGTTCCCTCTGTGATCTCATCCCTTGTGAAGCAGCCAAAAATATCAAGGCATCCTCATTTATAAAAGGAGCACATTGTTGCTTGTCTCTCGGCAAAGAGAGAGGTGAAGAACAGGTCAAGCATAAAACATACTGTAATAGGCCACATGCCCCAGCCGACTCCCCTAGGTGCAGAACATATCTGTCCAAACATCCACCATCCAGCTGAAACCACCAGTTCCAGGTGAATCCCAGCTTCTCTGGTTGTTGGTTGGGACCTTCTCAGGCTCAGGCTCAGATTCAGTCCTCTGGAGCAGTAAGGAAACATGCTGTCTCTAATAAGTGGTGACATGGCAATTTTCTCCATCATGTCAGTTGTCAAGGGGGCCAACAGATTCTCCTCATAACCTAAGGCTTCACTGTGAGCTTCCACAAGACATGCTGAGGAGAAATAAATCAATTATGGAGCCCAGCATCTGTGGTCTGCTTCACAGCAGCTGCCCAAAATGGATGATGGGCTCTTATCTGTACACTGAGCTGCAGGTCAGGGCTGGGAGAGCTGTAAAGGGCAAGGGAAAGGTCTTGTGGAGCAATGTTGGTGATTACAAGGCCTTACTAACACTTCTGGCTCAGTGTTGACAGCCTCTCTTGGAATAAAAAGCTCCAGTGATGCATGGCTAAACTATGTGGTGGTGTCATTCTGCTACAAATGGCATTCGGTCCCCCTGCTATACTTCTCCCTGCTGAGGCTGGCAGCCAATGGAGGTCATTTGGGCTGGATTACTGAACAAAGCCTGCATCTTAGGGGTTTTTCACTGTCAAAGTTCATAGATTTTACCCAGGCAAAGTACCTGGTTTCTAGCATAACAGCACAGACATATAGCGTATGTTCCTGTTTAATAAAAGAAGAAAAGAAAAAGCTGATAGAAAGTGTAAGAGGCAGTCTTCTGGGATATATAATCAACTCAGGCATTGAGTGATGCTCTGTTCTGAGCACATGGACCATGTGATTCCACTAAGAATTAATTCTCTGAGGCCTACTCATCAAAATGTCTTCTCCTCACCTATGTATTCTTCACTTGCATCTGTCGTTTTCAGAAGAAAAAATAATTGCACAAAAATGTCACAGTTTAGAAATCCCTCCTGAAATTAACCATCTAAAGGATTTCAATCTCTGGTTTCTGGGGACATGTGTTTTGGCCACATGCAGGGGCGTCTGCTGTTAATGTCACAAGAATTAGTGGCTGTCACTGGAATTACAGGCTTTAATTTTCTCTATCCCTCTTAACATTCCTTTACCGATATCACTAGCTGCTTGCTACCTTTATTAGTGCAGTTAGTGGGCAACTTTCCAAACCAATTAATGTTAGTGTTTCATTTCTTAGGGTTGTAAAACACAAAATTTAAAAAAATATGTAAGGTTATAATTTATGCCATAGAAGATGGTAAAGAGATGGAGAGTAATTAGATCAACTAGAGCCACTGAAACCCCATCTGCTGAGCATGTTCCATGAAAATACCTTTCTCTTCGGTTCAAGAAATATTATTAGCTTAAATATCATGAGAAGAGGGGAGGAAAACACAACAGATTTTCATATTGATTCTTCTCAGATACTTCTGAAGGAAAAATTGCAAACAGCTTTTCTATATAAGGATAGCTTTTTCCTGTTAGATCCTGTATCCTAAGTAGGGCTTGGTATTGTGGTGGGGAAAGCAGACCTATGGCATGAAGTGCTCTCGACATTGGTTTGATGTTCTACCCCTTTAAAGAGCAGCTCAAAGCATACTTCAGAGGGCACCAGCCAAGCAAAGTCACAGGAGGTTTGACTGGGTCCATGGAAGTTGGTTCTCTTTTGACCTAAATGCACAGACAAATCTGCAGGGAACTGAAGGGCCTCCTGCTTGTGGAAGGATGGAGGAGTTGAGCTTTTATCTGAGACCACAAGAATGGTACAGGCCTTACGCAGACATTAAAGAGAAGGCTTTCTCTGGCCTGGAATTTCCCTAGGCTAATGATCCCTAGGATCAAAGAACAATTTTTTCTGGATGGGATCTCTGGAGATCATGAGTCCAAACCCCTGCTCAAAGCAGAACTAACTATAGCTTTAGACGAGTTTTTTTAAACTGACATGATGAGTAAAGAACAGGTAAGATAAAAGGGCAGCAGCAAAATGGACTGTGCCCATTCTCACATCAGTTGGACTACCCTGCACCCTATTTTGGTACAGTCTCAAAAGCTAGAGCAACCTTTAACTTTGTAATACAGCAGCAAGACAGTAGGGAGTGTTCGCGAGCTGTTACAGTTCCAGCACACGTTGCTTCCATTCATCTTTTATCCTCAAAGAATAAATAGCCTGAAGGGCCTATAATAATGATTAAATTTTGCAATATATATTAAAAGCAAAAAGAAAGACTAAAAGCCACTGAGACAATAGAAAGCATCTCTGCAGACACAACTGAAATCAGCTATCCCAGAGTCCTCCAGCTGAGCCTGTGACTTCATTGGCTTTTATAGATCCTTTTGCATCAGAACACCTTATTTTCTCATTGATAAACTGAAGAAATGAGAAATTCTTTCTCTGACTTTTAGTCTTGCCTGTCTAGATTATATCTCACAGTAAAAATCTGATAAATCATGTTCCAAGTCTCATCTTGTGTTTGTGTGATCATTTAATAATTTACCACTCAGTCAATCCAGGTACACTCTCTGTGTCTGTGCAGTTCTGTGTATGTATTAACGGAAGAGCCAATATGTTTTTCCTTGTCAATGAATTTTATTTGCCCAGCACTTCTATTAGATTTGAAGTTGCAAAAATCTGTTCTGCTCTTCTGAAACTCTCTTTCATGGTTCCATTTGAAAAATACTTTTCTGTACATGCCATGTACTTCACGTCAGATATAGCTGCATGTTCTGGTACAGCAGCAACACCTTGTTTCTGGGGTTGCTTGTGTTGATGTCCTCCCTTTGCAAGTTGTACATCTGAGTACTATTTTCTCAGTCTAGGATCTTTTAACCCATGACCACAAAAAAGTGAACCACTTGAGATTTTTTCACTTGCCTTCTTTAAAAACCTAATTTTGACTTCAGAGACAAATAGCATTCAAAGATTATCAGAAGAAACAAAAAGGAGGTGTGGTTTATCTTTAGTCTTCCTTCAGTAACATTTTCTTTCCCTTTCTTTCCTGAATCAACTCCAGCAGTGGATAATTGGACCAAACACTAAAAATTCCAGTTGAGGAGTGTATGGCATCATTAAGCTTCAGGATAAGAGGATTATTACTAGAGGGCAATTCTGATTTTCTGCAGCAGTCAGCAAAGGTAAAAACGATATCAATATATTTGTAATCTTGTGTTGCTGTCTCAGTTATTTAATGTGTGGAAAGAATAAACTGTGGAACAGACTCTTACAGTGTTAAAGGACAAAAGATTAAGCAAAAAAAAAAATGGCCGAGATTTTTAAGTATAAGATATCTGTATCTAAATTAAAAGTTATATTTAACAACAAAATGATGCTTGAAGGAGTTAACGTGCCAATTTGTGACAGGAACATTAGGTTTATCTGAGCTGAAGTGTTAGAACTTAGCAGTGATTCAAAGACATCTCTGTGCTGTATTGCTAAGCAACCCCATCCTCAGCTTTGTGGCTTGTTAATATCACTTAGCCCCATTTCAAAAGTAAGCTGCAAAAATGAACCTCCTGCTTTAGGGAAGGGGATCAAGGACGCATAAATTTTACTTTCATAGCCTGTTGTCTGCTTTTAAAGGGCTGTTACAAATGGCAGCTGGTGGGATGGATCAGAAGTAACAGCCTTTTGCAGTCAGCAAGTTTTCTTCCTCAATGTTCAACGCTTTAAGCTTTTGAGATTATCAGATTCCAATAAGAAAAGGAAAGATTGATTTTACTTACTAAGCCTACTCTTTCTGCTGGTGTTGAAACCCAGTCTCTGAGGAGAGAGGAATCTTCTCTGCAAAAGCTCTACTCAGGAGCTTCAGTTCGTGTGGGCCTCTATCCCTGTGCTGCTTCTTCTGTGATTCTTTCCATACCACTTGTGAGGTCTGATGAGGAGACTGAGTTTCAGACTAACTCAGAGTCAGATGGTACCTTTGGGCTTTGCACCAGAAACAGAGCTAAGGGGGAGCTTATCACAACAGGTGAGGCTCTGACTTTTAGAAAATTTTGGCCCACAAAGACAGAAGCAAGGGGATGAGACAGTGCAGAAGAGGGAAACCAGGGCATACAAAGCAAGAGGAACGCAAAACACAGCAAGAAAGGAGATAAGTGGGATCTGAGGGTGAAGAACACACACATGGCTACACTGGCTACAAGCAAACAGTATATTGAATTTCCTTTTAAGATACCCAGACCTGCCAGTTGTCCGTTACTGGCAGCCACCACCCACCTCAGCTACTTAGTGCTATCAGGACAAAAACAATCAGCCTACCATGCTCCAAATACAGCAATAGTAGTACCAATGCCTCACATACCCGAGGAGGTTTGTACCAGTTTAGCTTGAATAAATTTTTGTGCTAATTCAAATAACGTGAATGACAAAGGCCAGGTGGACCCACAGGGTGGAAGAGTGACTGAAAAGACGGGACAGTCTTTGGTCCATAAGAGGCATGACTAAGTGTTTCATTATCAAGGTCAGAAAGGGTAAGCTCCATTTACTAAGGTTATGCTTGTCTTCACAACAGAGCAAGTCAGCTTAACACTTTTCTCATGCTGATTCCCAGCTGACTTGCTTTGAATTGGAGGAATAAAATTAAATCAGAGCGCCCACACTCCTTCGAGCATCAATGAGGCAACACTGTTTCAAAATTTTACCTTTCAACAAATCATGCTGACTTTCCAGTATACAAAAAAAACTCATCAATCACTTGGATGACCTTTCTTCCTCCACACCTCCTGTGATTCTTCTTACAGAATACACAGCAGCCGAAGTGTTAAGGAGAGAGCAGCAGTTCTAAATATGGAACCTGGGGTAAATCTTCAGACTGGGTAAGTCCAGAGAGATACAACACATCCATGTATATGTTCATACCAGAAACCAAACTGCAGTTATACCAGGGATTAATTTAGTTCTCAGGTGTTTTATTTCAGAAGGAAAACAAGTAGGGGGGCAGGGGGAAGTGATGTGAATATTTTCCTCACAAAACTGTCAGACAACTATAGTAACCATGGCAACAGGAGGAGCAAAATGTCAGAGATTGTATGTCTGATAAACATGTTCTCTAAACTTCTGTTTATTATGGTATTAAATAGCGTGTTTGTGCTGAGTCCTAGCACAGTGTATTATTACACTGTTATTACCACTAGGGGCCAAATCTGGTTGAGCCTTCAGCAGTTAGTGGTCCTGAATGCAGAAATAAAAGCTAGTGGTCCAAAAACTCCTTGTGAGAAAGCAAACATAGATTCCATGAATACTCCTGTCTCCCTGGGAGGTTCATTTGGTAGTGTCTGTTCTTCCTCTAGCGTCCTGACAACTGGGGTAAGAGCCTACCATTACTGTCAGCTGCCATTGCTGCTCCTCTAGCTCCAGCTTGAAAAGCCAAGGCACCTTCACAGGCAAGATTTAGGTTCAGTCCTTGTCCACATATAGTTGTGACGGGTTTTGTTTAAGCTTTTCTCTGGAGGACTGGATTGTACCTGACTTCTAAGGTAGAAGACCATTTTGATCCCTGCTATTCATTTGCACACAGATAGAAAGTTCCTGACTTCTCCGTGCCTGCTACCCAGATGTGCTGCAAACCATTAGCAGAAATAAATAAGAGTTCACACTTCTGTAAAGTATTGGCTCCAGCTGTTACAACATAGTGCTTTGCATATTTTCTCAGTATAGATTCTGAAAACTACTCTCCAGCTCTACTCACCTCTGGTTTTATTGCCAAAGATAAAACCAGAAATGTGGTAAATCTGGTGCCTTGTGTAGAGTGAAAAAAAGCCTGGGTGGTTCAGGGGCAGGAGGCTGAATCCTAGCAACTGTTGTTCAGTGCTGAAAGTACTTGAGATGAAATGAGATCTCCTCTGTACGGCCCCATTAAGTGTACTTCCCTAAGGAACACGTAGGTTGATGCTGCCTCCATCCTACTGGACTTCATATGAATGGACAGTATCATCAGATAGCAGAGTTAGAAAGTCTGTTAGGTTTCATGGTGGGGTCAAGGGGGGAATGAAGAAGAAATTCAAGCAATGTGTAGCCAGCCTAAAAATCCAAACTGAACATAAAAGTTTCACATAGCAGGGAGACCTGACAATTTTTGTTTTCCGAGACTTTTCTGAACCAATTCTCCTTTCATTCTCCTCCCTCCCTAGAAATGAAAGATTTTTTCTCCTTCCTTGGATTTTTCCCAAGTCTTTCCCATTCCCATCTGATTCTAAATTGGGACCACACCAAGATGCTTTACACAGTGAGCATTGACTCAGCATTCAATGGCAAACATGTTCTGATTTTCTCCCCTTGATTAATTTTGTTAGGGAGGTGATGAACTCAGCCTCTGACCTTCCCTCCTCTGCCTGTCAATTGGCTTTCACTGATGCAGGCAGCTTTTAAGCAACTCTAGTAGCTTAATCATCCCTGCAGAGCTTTTCTGTGGCTCAGAACTGCTCATCTTTTATCCACAATGGGGAAGTGAGATTAATGACTCTGAGTGGCCCCAGTGATTTCAATATTCATGTTGTGGGTAGATGTGCTAATACTGATAGAAAGACCTACTGTATCACACTTCAACATTGCTAATTAACTTCACCTATGGTCCTTGAAGCCTATGCTGGGTAAGCATGATCACGTGAGAAGGGTAAAATTGCTCTTTTTTTGTCCCCTCCACTTCTCATATATATTATCACTCTACTGTTCCAGCATCCACAGCAATGCTTTTCAATACTGCTGCATTTTTGCAGTCTAGACGCCTCAAAGTTCAAGCTTTTAGTGCTCCAAGGACAACACACATGATCATGTAATCTCTCAAGATGCGCTGCCTGCTGCCCTGCAGGTCAGATGAGAGGACCTTACAGAGAGCAAGCTGTGGGGGAGCACCTCTCAAGAAGCAGGCAGAGTGCCCTTTGCAAACCAGGCATATCCCCATCGATCAAAGCATAGGTGTCACCAAGGCATAGGGGCTGTGGCTGACCCTGAAGCAGACACATGCAAAGCTGTGATCAGGTGGTGTAGGCGCAGACACATACCTCATCTCCTAGTACTTAAGGACCACCTTTCTGAGATGCTGAGGGCCAGAGGTACCTGAGTGAGCAAAGCCACATGTAAGCTTAACAGGCAGCAGGCCTTCCCCACATACTCATTCTGTCTATTCCTATCCATGTGTGTCTATCATAGTCAGTGCAGGCAGAGCTGAGCATTCCTCTAGCTTTTAGCAATTATGCTGCCAAGGCTGCAAACCCTCCAGGCACCAGTAACTGAACAGAGCTCCCCTCCCACATTGTCTAATCCACATCCTTCCTACTCAGTCACCTGCCAGTACTTTTACCTTTCCTCTGGCTCACTGTTGATGATTCTGTAATGCTTTCCCAAGCATATTAGCTCTTTGCTATCTGAACACTGGAGTTAATGTGATCAGTGGCAGCACCTGGAAGCCCTCAATGGGCCTAGAACCTCCTCTGTCAAGCATTGTGCATATAAAAGCTAAAAAGAGCAGGTTTTGTTCAAAGAGCTGGCAGTCATATAGTTTATTTGACCAGGGAAGCTATTTATCAGAAGGGACTGCTATTAAAGAGTACAACAGTGTTTGGAAGAGCAGACTTTACTGTGCAAGGATGGCTCTCAAAATCCTTACTCCTGAGAGGAGGCTCACTGGCACTGGCATGTTCGCAGGTCAGGAGGAAGGGAGCTGAAGAAAACCTCAGCCTCTGGCGTGTTCTGACAATCTGCCTGTCAGAAGGATGACCTCTTGCACCTTCCAGATGAGTGCTGGAGAATCTTGTCCTTCACATCACTTTGGCTCCTGGAGGTCTCAACTGAGACCATGCAATCCAGCCTTCCTAACCCAGCTTATGAGAGCTGCTTTACAAATTGAACAAGTGAGATGCACTGGGGCCACCTGGCACCCTCTGTATGCTGTCTGCATCATGGCCCATTTGCTCACACCTCCAAGCAGAGCTGAAACATCTGAACTCAAAGTAAATTACAAGACAACTCCTTGGTCAAACAGACTTGGTAGTGCATGTGGTTTATGATAAAGATTCACTCCCACTGGGCTGACAGCTTGAGTAGGCTTGGGCAGAACAGATTTGCACATAAAGAGCATAGGGGCCAGCATTATTTTCAGTTCCACTAGATGCCCAAGTTACAGGCTATACAACCTTGTCTTTTCTTCCTATCTGTCTTGGCTGCTTTAAATCAGTGGCAGGCCCCTTAGCTCCTAAGTCCTTAACTTTGTATAAACATATTCTAATAAAGAACAGCTCCATAAAATTAACTCCTTTTATGGTATCCAATGTCACTGAGTAATTACCCTCACTTAGCCTTCAGACATGCCAATAGCAGATTTCTTCCTGATCTTGGAAGAGAATTACACAGTTTAACATGCCCTTTGGAGCCCCATGAGGCTAGCTGTATCCTTGGGATGGGAGCTACGCTGACTGCATTCAATTTTGTGCAGAAGGGAAATAAGAGCAAACTCACTACATTTTGTCCCTGAGACATTTTGCCTTTGTCCTCCTGGTTGCTGTGGAGAACAGAAAGAGAAACAAATCTCTGCTTTGCACATGCTCTGTACTCTCCTCTCTATTCCCAGCAGTTATGAAGGAAAACTGGTGAGCAGCTAAGCCACAGCATAGCGCATTGCAGTTCTAAGGGTTGCCACTAAATGTCTGTAATATGTTGCTGAAATATTTAGCAGTATATTCAAGAGCAAATGTGTATGAGGGGTGCTCTGGGGAAGATGAGAGGTGGAAACAGGCAAAATGTAAATGCTCTATCAGACAAATAATGAGGGCATTGCTATCAGTGGGGAGTGCCACTCTTGCAAGAAACTGATTCAGCTGAGTCCATGTTGCTGAGAGAAGATAAGGAGGGAAAATAATAATAATAACAATAATATTAATAATAAAAAGCTCTGCTAGCTTTATAGACCTGTGTTCTTGCATACTTGCACGTACGCAAATCAAGCAAGGAGTTTACTCATGATACAAATTCCAAAGGGAACACAGCATATCTGACCTGGGCAGTGAAGAAGACAGATGCTGAGGGCCATATGTGGGAAATGGAGAAGACTCTGAGTCTGTGAAGAGATGCACCAAAGTAAAGCTGGAGAAAGTGAGAAAGAAAGATAGTTGAGTGGAAAGTAGGTCAAATTACCAAACACGGAGAAGGATCCAGCAGTCAGCAGATCTCACAGGGCAAAATCAAAGGCCCCTTGACATGACAGTCTTTTTCCATAGAATAATCTTCCAACAATCACCTATGGAAAACCACCCAAAATCTTCACTACTTTTCTCAATAATTAACACTCGACGGCCCATTTGCAGCATTAAAATTAAATACTAAAACTAAAATGGACAATCTCTTAACAGGAGGTAAAAAAAAAAAAAACAAAATAAAAAATAAGGGCATTACATCCAGAACAACCTGGTGAGATGGCAAGGCAATCAATAGGCAATCAGTTAACAGATGAAAGTGACAGTTCATTACAGCAAGTAGGTGTACTGAACATTAACTCGAAGAAGCTGGGTAACAGAATGTATGTTCAGGCTGAAGCCAGAGTACACCAAGAAATGGCTTGCAAACAAACGGCTTCCCAAATTTCCCATTGGAAATGAGTATTGGAGTGGGTTAGAATACACTAATTGCAGGGTATATAAGTGCTGTGCCCCTCTGGTGTGGGTACACCAGGGGCTGCAGACACAGTCATATAACTGAGTTGAACTAAATGGATGAAAGCAGAAAACCTGCATCTTTGAATCCAAGGATTACTGCTTGGAACACAGATATAACAGGGAAGAAAAATCTGATGTTTACAGTATCTAAAACCTCAGTGGGATCAGATTTGTTTTCCTCCTCTGCAGATGTAGTGGTTATTAATAGAACAGTCAGTGTACTCTGGGAGCAGCTCTTGCAGCGATTATGCCTCTGACTTTAGTTGATTTTTAGTACATGCTGAAGGCCTCAGATTCTCTTCTGACAAGCGCTTCCCACTTGTTTGCCATCTTGAGCAGCACAATTCCACTTCAGCCTTGTGTCCTCACTGAAGTACATGGGGACACTTGTCAGAGGACTATCCAAAAGGCACCATACAATTTCTGCAGAGAAAATTTCCCAAATATTGCAAAGTCCAATCCTTCCAGATGCCTGTGCTTCAGCTGTCTTCACTGCAGTTGTCTCATACTTACCAAGAGCATTAAATGGATCTGGGAAAAAGTGCCATTCTCCTAGGGAGATCAAGGGCACTAGATGCTTCTGTGAGGAATCCCAGGCCCTGCATTTCTCTACAGAGCTCTCCGCTACAGCAGTATTTCACACTGAAATAATGGACTCAGAAAAAGATATTGGTAAGGATGATGAACTGGGAATTCCCACCTAATTTGACAAAACCTTGTAGTACCTATCCCTAAAGACAATGTCCTCTCTATCTTCATATTTGATAATGAAGCAGTAAACCACCTTTTCCTGGCTCTTTGGATGTTTCTTTCTCCCCTCCTTTAACACCTGAAGAAGTCTTACGAATCAGACACAAGCCCTTTCAATTTATCATCATTCCGATTTAATCAGGAAAGCTCTAGAGAAACTCCTGCCTGATCAAAGCAACGGCAGAAGGTACTGTCCTAATTTATTTTGGTTTTTTATACATATATATGTTTATATATATGAGCAAAGAAAAACAACCTCGCAATAACAGCAGGAAAGCAAAGAAACAAGAAAAATAGCATAGTATCCAATGCTGACATTACCTTTGGGTAGAAATAGTGGTTTTGGGCATGATCATAGTCTGATATTCAGAAAAAGGTAATTCCCAGTCTCAGCACAAAAGATGTAAATACAACTGCTTTAATGTGGTCATAAAACACAGACAAGATTTGAAGGCTCATAATTCTTTCATAGAGATATTGTTTAAATATTTAATACCTACATTAATGATAATCTAATCCTTTTGGAATATGCAAATTTGCACACATTTGCATTAATTCTGACGTGCTGGCAGTTTTGTTAAATCTCATTATAAAGATGCCATAGACAATGGCTTGTTGTCAGTGGGAGTGTTTGCTAATTCTCACCACAATGCCTATGCCAACAACACTACCACTTTAAAAGCAGCCTTCAGAGCAGTGAGATAAAGTGAGACAGTGCTCCTTCTATTTCAAAAGCAGAGGCTGGACATTTGAACTCTGTGAGCCGTGCTCCAGGATGCCAGAGACTGGGCACCAGAGAGGGGAGACAGTGCCACAGATGGACACTGGTGTTACTGGGGCAGATCTGGGGTTTTCACGCATTGGAATTATCCAGAACGAAATCACACTGAAGTCTAGATGTAGCTGGTTGAATCGTTAATCTGCGGTATGAGACATCTAACACTGAACAAAGTTGGCCATAAAACGTAGCTGTTCAGTGAATCTCTTACAAAGAAAAGCTGTTCAAAAAATCTCTTAGTGATTCACTAATAGACTCCCAAGCACTGCGTACAAGCAAAGAAATCAAGTCCAGCTTTGACACCCGACTGGCACAAGGCAGCCAAGACAAAGACTTTCCCGCAGCAGCGATCAAACATTTCTTGTTTCCAAACACAACAGAGTCTGTGCTACATCAGAGAGCTTTAAGTGTTTTTCTTTTAATAAATGCAAGACATTTAAAGGTCCTAAACTTTCTGCAAGTTCAGGAAAAAAGAATATGCACCTAAAGATGTTTCTGGTTATTAGATCTTTTTTTTCCTGTGACTTTTAGCTTAAATATTAATATTTTTTTTTATACAAAGTGCTTTACATTTCCTGCTCTACTGGAAGGCACAAAACCTTTGGTAGAATGCACTGGCTTCAGCACAACTATGTCTAATCAATGTCAGACAGCATGTCTGGGAGACAGCTTGTTTCACCACCATAAAAATAAACCCCTTTGAGCTAAGGTCCTTTAGCTATGCACCAAAAGCTGCAGTCCTAGGTTTCTGTAGCAGACTAAGAGACAAGATCTTCAGCTGATACAACTCAATAGGTCCTCTCACAGCTTTGCATCAAACTAGTAAGTTTTATACTCACTTAGCTCTTATTTGAAAGGGTGGGACATTTTCCACTTCTCCAGTATCTGGAATGATGCCGTATCTGGAAGCCGTAGACTTAGTTCAGGACAACTGAAAAAAAAAAAGAGAGCTCTTTTAATTCTTTCTTGTGGAAGAGGATTTTGTTGGGTTTGGGGTTTTTTTACAACTGGTTTTCCAAAAAAGATGTCTGTTTATATACAACTAATATGCCAAAGTCCTAACTAAAAGAGTAGGCTTGTTCAGAGATTAAATGACCTTCCTATGATAATGCACTCTTTATGATACCATCAAGAATTAGAACTTTTACTGCAATTCCATCATCAATGCCATGATTACAGATGGAAGGAAAACATGTTTTTCAGGCAGTAGGTTTCCATGTACTCTGCTCTCATGAGACCTCACTTGGAGTACTGTGTGCAGTTCTGGTGTCCTCAACATAAAAAGGACATGCAACT